>CM070020.1:1393293-1689597 GCA_036247105.1 Cirrhinus mrigala | reverse complement strand
TTTATTTTGCAATCAATCTATGTATTTTGGGTGAATTTTGCTGGTAGTAGGTTGTTGTCTATTTTTAATGCATAATGAAAATTTGCATAGCATGCCCAGTATACATACTGCATACTACAAAAGTAGTATGTTTTGTAGAGTAGTGACTACTTTGTTTTCTTTTTATTTATATAGCACTTTGCACAACACTGTGAAAGCTTGTTTCCACCAATAAAAATATAAATTGTGCTGTCAAACAATTAATCATAATTAATCACATCCAAAATAAATGTTTTAATTACATAATATATATGTTATATTTAAAGTCTTTCCAGCTGTGATTGTATGATTCTGAAATCCATCTTTTCACATGAAAGACAATTGAGGGACTCATACTCAACTATTACAAAACATGAATTTTTGTGTTTAATTAGAGTAGGAGCTAAACTCTGTGTGGCCCTTTAGGGACTGAAGTTGACATCTCTGCTCTAAAAAAAACCTCAAGAAACTAGAAACTTTTCAAATTGTTTGAAAAGGGTAAATTGTACTTATTTTGTCTTCTGGCAAACATGAAAGTAGATTCTACAGCAGTACTAAATGAAAATATATGTATTGATTGATATGTATTTGCATGTCAGATCCATAATGATGATCATAAATATTCAAAATCTGGTAGTCACGAGGGAAGGGTGTGGCCTAGGGGGAAAGGGACACAGTTTTGAGAGCGTGTGGGGAGCTGTGTTGAGTCTCGTTTCTTTTTCGATGCTGTATTAAAGTTTTTCTAATAAATAATGGAGAAATTAAACACGCGTCGACTGTGATTCCCCGGCATGTTGGAAGGTCATCACAAAGAGGAAGTTTGAGCTGTAAGAAAATGCTGCTGAAAAGTATCTGAATCATTTTTAATAAAATGTTTACTAGCTCTTTAAACGGTAAAGTAATAGTTCTAATCATTCAGTAAATGTACAGCTGTTATACTCTACACAGTGAGTCTGACTTAGAGTTTCAATAATGAACTTAAAGCCACAAACTTCTTATTTTGATTTCATTGATCTTTAATACAGATGCTGAACTCTATTAATGTGACTGAAACTCTTCCACCTCACAAATTAATACTCCACTAACTCTACACTGTGAAGAAAACACTATAAAAACTAGGGATGCAACAGTACAGTTAGTCCACGGTTCAATACGTGCCTCGGTTTTTAACCATGGGGTTCGGTTCAGTTCTGATATCTTCCCTCATCAGTGTGTGTTTTTTTGCACCTAATTAACAACACAATACAATACAATATTTATTTATAAAGCACATTTAAAAACAACCGGAGTTGACCAAAGTGCTGAACATAGTAAAATAAGAAAATCTCAGACATAAAATTAGCAAAACAAAAGTATCAAAAATAAAACAACAATAAAAGCAACAATGGAACAGAGATCAAGGGGTGTTGAATACAAGAGAGAAAAGATATGTGTTTAGAGCAGTCTTGAAGGCAGAGATAGAGGGGGCTAATCTAATATGAAGCGGTAGACTGTTCCAGAGTTTCGGACCAGCAGTTGCAAAAGCTCGATCTCCTCGTTTTTTAAGCCTAGATCTAGGCAAAAGAAGTAGACCAAGATCGCTGGATCTCAGTGTTCTAGAAGGGGTGTATGGATGGAGCAGATCTGTAAGGCAGATCAAACAGAACGCCCAGATTTCTAGCACACTGAGTTTCATATGAGGCCAGAGAACCACAATCCCCGAAAATGTCCCAGAATAGGATTATTTCAGTTTTATTTTCGTTTAATTTTAGAAAATTGCTTGAGAGCCAAAGCTTTAGTTCTTCTAAACAGGCCAACAGTGGTTGTAAGCCATTTTTATCATTATGCTTTAGAGGAAAATAGATCTGAGTGTCGTCAGCATATAAATGAAAGGATACTTTATGTTTTTTAAAAATGGAAGCCAGAGGGAGCATGTACAAGGTGAACAATACCTGCCCAAGGATCGATCCCTGTGGAACTCTACAGTTAAGAGGTAATCTAGATGAGGTCTGTTGACCAATCCTAACACTAAAACATCTGTTGGTCAGATAAGAACGAAACCACTTAAAACTGTGCCACGTAGGCCCACAGATGTCTCTAAACGTGTCAACAGGACCTCGTGGTCAACCAAATCAAAAGCAGCACTTAGATCTAATAAAACTAAAGCCATGGATTTACCCGAATCAGTTTCTGTGAAAATATCACTTGAGACTCTCAAAAGGGCAGATTCAGTGCTGTGTAAAGCCTTGAAGCCAGATTGAAACATCTCATGAACAGAATTAACAGTCAAGTAAGATTGTAATTGAGTCAGTACAACTTTCTCAAGGATCTTTGAAATAAAGGGTAGATTAGAAATAGGATGAAAATTGGAAAAAGAAGAAGGATCCATATTTGTTTTTTTAAGATATGGCGTCACTACAGCACATTTGGGCCTGTTAGGGAAAGAACCAGTAGACAAACATTTGCTGATAACCAACAACAAACCAGGATCAACTGTATCCAAGATTTGTCTAAAGAACCGAGGTGGAATAATATCCTGAGGACAGATAGTTGGTTTTAGATGACCAACAATATCATTACATGAGATCAAATTGATAGGCTCAAACTCAAACCAGGTGGAAGAACATAATGGTACATCATGCAGAATGTTTGCTGAACTAGACAGCTGTGATCTTAATGTTGTCATTTTCTCAACAAAAAACTTTCCAAAATTATTACAGAGAGAAACAGAGGGTTCTAGAATTGAATGCACAGAAGGATTTAAAACAGAATTAATACTAGAAAAGAGAACTTGAGGTTTGTGACAATTATTTGTAATACGTTCCCACAGATATTTGCATTTTGCAGCCTTTTCAGCTTTCTGGAACATGTTGTAGGAGTTCCTCAAAACTTCATAAGAAACCTGCAGTCTGTCCTTCTTCCATTTGCATTCAGCCTGCCGACAAGTCCGTCTCAACGCACGTGTAGTTTCAGTGTCCCAGGGCACAGGTACAGACTTATGATTTTTATACTTCAAGGGTGCAATTGTGTTCATAATATCAGCACAGGTAGAATTAAAAAGATTAAGATGTGCATCAGCGTCCAGGTTAAGCAGAGAAGAGCCTGACTCCAGTGACTTACAAACCTCACGGTAGGCTGAGAATTCTACACAGAATTCTTCACTAGAAGATAACGAGTAAGACGTGCCAGCGGTGGATTTCTGAGGATTCGACCCGTAAGAGGGACTGTACAAAGAACTGGCCTGTGATCAGAAAAGGAAGCACTACTGATTTCAGTGCTTGAAACAGAAAATCCAAATCAAGGGTTATGTCCATGGATGTCGGTTGGACCAGAAACCCATTGAGTAAAGTCAAAAGACTCAATCATATTTAAAAATTCTGCAGTGTATGGTTTTGAAGGACATGTGAATGTTAAAATCACCCAACAGCAGTATTTTTTCATGCCTGGTAACTAAATCCCCCAGTAACACAGCAAGTTCACTTAAAAAGTCCTTATTATGGTAAGGAGGGCGGTATATTAGAGCAATTGTAACGGGGTTTACTAGAACTAATTGTAAAAGTTGCACCTCAGAACTGTTGTATGAGCCAGTGGATAAAGAGCGACAGTGAAAACTATCTTTAAAAACAGAAGCAAGGCCACCACCGCGGCCCGACATACGCGGGGAATTTAAAAAATTACAGCCGTGAGGCACCAGTTCTGAAAATGGAAATGACTCGCCGGGCTTAGAGCAAGTTTCCGTGATACACAGAAAATCCAGCACTTGCAAAGTAAAAAAAGTCATTTAAGATTAAAGTTTTATTTACCAGTGACCGGGCATTAATGAGAGCGATCTTCAGCTGCGATGTAGTTTTCTCCAGCTGTGTTTCACGGCACACCGGGCGGAGGTTGTGAAGATTAGCTACGGTGATTTACAACAAATTAACAACAAAATACTCCTGTAAACCTCTGTACACTGGAAAACCGTGGATTATTATATGTCTGCTTAATATTTCTTTTGAGAGAGGTATTATTTTTTCAGATTTTTGCGCAAAATAGGATGGGTTTCATTCCTACTGGACACCAGAGGGCGCCCTCGTGCAGAAAATCCACATATGCGTCAAAGAGAGAACACTGATGTGGTTCCAACCAGGAAATCTCCAATATGGACAAAGGCATGGCTATTGCTGTAACTGAATAAAAACAAGATATAACGTACCGAACGGTTCAATATTATACTGAGTACTGTGACATCCCAAATAAAAAGACTAAACAAAACACTTCAAACAGAAAACACTAAAACTAGATCATTGCAGAATGTTTTGGGAAAAACTAATGTAATGTTACAGTGTTTTTATTTCAGATATTTCTTTATTGAATTGGTTTTTTTTTCCAGATTTACTCAAGTTGAGATCATTATTGGAGCAGTGTGGGGTTGAAGGTCTTGCACAAAGACACAAAAATAACACATACATGTGCTTTTCTGTCTTTGTGTAACCACAAGAAAAAAAAAAAGTTGGCTGTGGTGAGAATAAAAACCATAAAGATACGTCTGTCATGATTTGCATGTCTTCTGTCAACTTTTACCCAAGTCTGACACAAAATCATAATGGATGATGTTTGCCATTACTCCACAGGAAAACTGACCACTAGAAGCTTATCTAGGATATCTGAAGTGTTTTTTTTTTTTTTTTTAATATTTCTCGCATTAAATAACTGAAACAAAAATTAGGGAGCAAAATGACCTGTGCTGTGAGCTAAACAGCTAAATAAAGCAGTTGTCATATGGATATTTATAATGTCAGCTCTTTTAACGTCTGCTTTTCTGTCATTGTGTGACAATCTGTCACAATTTGCACGTCTTTGTCAGCTTTTACCCAAGTTTACAGGCATGTGTCATTTGAAAGTGTATTAACAAACTCTCACTGCAGTTTGATAAAAAAAAAAAAAAAAAAAAAAACATTTTCTCCTGTTAAAGAAGTTCAGTTTGTATTGAAATGAGACTGATATTTCTGTCATTACTCAAGTTCACCACACGAGGTCTCCATCAGCACAGCGCTATCAGTCTGTTGTCATAGTAACAGCAGATCTCAATCTCCTGGAGTTCAAGAGAAATTTGACTGGATTTCATTGATCAGATTTATTTAAATATTAAAAATTGTTTGTTCAAAAGGGAATCGGATTAGATCATGTAATCCAGTGTTGGTTCTAATCTGGATTAAAACTTCAGTAGGCCTACAGGTTTTATTTAAATCTTAGGACTATAAATAAAAATTAGGACTATAAATTTATATTTATTTGTTGTGGGTTGGATGAGGGAAACTGAAACGATTCAAACTCTCCAAAATTAAATAATTAAAGTGCCCCAACAAATCTTTAGCCCTTATCGTAATTGTAAACTATATTATGTACGTTCAGTTACTAAAACTTCATTATTTGTCAAAGCCAGTTTTTACCTGCAATACAAGTTTATATGCATTTCAGACCCTGTTATGGAGCTTCACTGAACTATAAACACTCATCAGTCCTTCAGGAACAGGAATAATATAATTCTAAATTTTAATGATGGACTTAGTATTAAAGATAATAGATACAGCTGACTGTGTGCTTTCTGTTAGATAAAACTGACTATATCTAAAAAATAAAAACTGAATGAATGTTTGTGGCTTTTCAGTGCCAGTGCAGTTCCATTTCAAAGTATTTTAAAAATGTTAGTATAACAAATTTGGCAAAGACCCCATGCAATTTCTAAAGAATGGCATGTTTACCAATATTCTAAATATCTTGTGAAGAAAAATGCACTTACATGGTTAAACGTTAAAAGTCATCTAAAAAAATGCTAATTTAAGCAGAAGTTTAAAACCACAGACAGAAAACACCAGACACTGCAAAACTGAGAAACAGGTCAAGAGCTTCAAACAGATAAAACATCTAAACAAACACTGTGACTGAAATAACTGAACCAAAACAACAGAATAAAGTAAAAGAGCAAAAGCAGAAATATGAAATAAACACACAGAATGACTTCACAATCTGACAGATCTGAATCGGAGAAATAAAGTGTTTTATTATGGATGAACAGAAGGGGTTTCATGTAATGAAATAAACTTTTGCTAGTTCATTCAAAGCATAAAGACAAATAAATACGCAATTAAACTGATACAAAAAACAAATGTCCAGTAAATAATCTTAACTAAAACTATAGAACATCTGGTTTCATTCATATCCCCTGGTTTCAATTCATCTCTTGGTTTTACACTATAAAATCTGCTGTCAACAAATGAAAGCTGGATTGATGTGGGAATCAGTGACATTCTGAAGTCATTTCTCATAGATGTGATGATCTGCTGCCGCTCTCATGAATCTTCTGCTGTGTGTTCATGTCGTTCTCTAAATCTTCTTCTTCACACTTTCTGATCTTCCTGTTTCTTTCCTAAAAGCAAAATCCAACAACATCATTATGGATTTGACATGCATTATCATCATCGTCATAATATTTGCATGTCAAATCCATAATGATGATCATAAATGTCTCTGACCTGACGTGTGTCTCATGTAGATGTGAAAACCTCCTAACAGACCCAACAGAACCATCAGCTGAAAACACCAGACCAGCACAAACACCACAGACATCGCTGAACAACAAACACATCAATCAGTCAATCAGTGTTGGGTTGCTGATATCTGTAGATGAGCGAGAAATGATCTCACCTGTAGGATGGACTAGTCTAATGCATTTATGGTTTTTATATAAAGCTGTATTTTATTTACATTTTTACAATAAAAAATAAATTCATTTTTATACCATTTTTACAAATAAGGATGCCTTTAAAAGGTGGTTTTAGGAGATGTTTACAGGTTAAGCTTCACAAATTAAGTTAACTGGTACACATTAAGAAGCTGTCACTATCTATATGATTCGATCTATACATTTTTTTTCAGCTTCTGAATGAAATTAATAACTACAGTTATTCAAAATTACATTTATAAGTCACAATTTTAACAATCTTCTGTGGAAGAGGATGCAGGAACAAGCATCGTCACTTAGGACTCATTCAGCTTGGCCTCTTTTTTCATTATTAACCAGGAAATATTTGTTTCATGTTATACATAAATCAACTAAACAGATTTTAAAAAATAAAGTGCAGATGAATTTGACTAAATTCTTCCAGATATTCAATAATAAGATGAGCAAGAAATGATCTTACCTGTAAGATGGACTGGTGAGAGAGTTTCTGTACATTCAACAATCACTTGAAGACTTCCTCGAAATGTTACTGTGCCGTCTGAGTTTAAGAAAAATAATGTGTAATTTCCTGCATCTGCTCTGATCACAGTCTATTAAGAGAGTCCCATCAATATACTTAATGTCAAGTCTTTTATTATAAAGTTCACATTCCATTATAATGTTATTCTTTATTGTACAAAGTGGATCATCTTGTGTGTTGTTTATTGTCTTTTTTATTGTCAGATTATATTTTCCAGCGTCCTGCACCATCTGCAGATTGAGTTTGTCTCCCAGATCTGCGTTACAGGGATCAGACTGATAAAAGCTGCAGATTCTCTCCACACCTGAAGAACAAACACACACAATGCCAACATAGTAACCCTTTCAACGTAAATTAAAATCAGAAAAACAGGCTTGCTCTGATTACACTGAAACATCTGAACTACTCATCAACCTTAGTTAAACACTGATGATCAATCCTTTACACACTTTCATTCATATGTTAATATTCAAAAAATAAATTATGAGACAGAAAATGCTAGGTACGTCCGAATTTGCATACTTATGCACTATTCTGTGCTATTTTGTAATATAAATAATGTTAAAATTACAAAAAGAAAAGGTTACCTTTAAATACACAGATGATGCAATATCAACACTGAACTGAACTGATCTAAAAAAAAAGATGACACTATTGTTTTTTCAAAAGTCGCTTTACAATTTTGAATTTATTTCATGTTCACCAAAGTTTGCATCGTTTCTGTTTTTCCTGTTTATTACTTAAATTGCTTTGACATGATCTATACTGTATAAAGTGCTGTAAAAATAAAGCTTGACTATAAGGCTTCAATAAAGCAAGACTTGACTACCAGATCACTGGAAGGTTTTTTTTCTTTTTTTATCAGCTCTGGCCATTTTTAGCTTTTCCCAACTTTTTTTTTTAATGACATTTTTTACACTCTCATGTATATTATTAATTAATTTGTCTACTAAATGTCCAGTAGTCAGTGTACACACATCACACATGTCATTTTGTACATTTTTCTAAACACTTCTTGAACATTTCCACCACATTTCAATCTTGGTTTACATCAGCACAGCTTTTAAAAGTAATAATTAGCATTTACTGTACCTCTTCTGCAAGCACTTCACTAATCCACAACCTTAAACCATAACACGTAATACTAAAGCTACCAAAAAAAAAAAAAAAAATGTATTTTTCATCTCTGCTCTAGCTTGTTTCCTGCCTAATAATTATGGTTTGCTCTGCAATAAATTGCTTGTTATGTTCCTCATGTATATATCAGTCACTTTGACTTTTCTAAATAAACACATGTATGTGTAATTTTAGATCATGTATTGATCACATAAGTCAATAAAATCTAGACAAAAAAAGGTATTTTTATAAATAAGTTGACTCACATGCAGTAGTTTGCAGCAGCAGCATCAGTCCAAAGATGAGCATCATTTCTCTAAAGTCCAGTTTCCAGAAGAGCCCAATCCCAGCAGAAGAGTGTCAGATCGAGTCTCATGCAGCGTCTTCACTGACAGACAGCAGCTCTACTGACATATCAGGAAATTACATGAATTTAACAGAGAAAGAAGAAAGAGTAAGTTTCCTTATAGGAGGGGAAGACACACGCTGTTGGTCAGCAGTTTCCACTATAACACTTTTCAGCAATGGAGACTAACAACAGAATAAACAAGGGACTCTACACTTCATAGAACTATAGATTATCATCTAAAAAGCATGAATGTCATTGTTTTATGTTCAGAGATTATTCTTAGTCTGAATTGAATAAACTTTCTTTTCTGTTAAATCATTTGGACAGTTGCAGGTTTTAAATACAAAAAAGACAAACTATATCCGTCACTGATACAGTAGAAAACAGAAGCGAAGAACAGCATGAAGCATTACTAACCACAAAACAGAGCATCTATTAAAAACATGCAACTATTAAAAATAAAATATATTCCTTCATGTTCAGCAGAAGAAAGCAATTCATACAAGTCTGGAACAACTTTAGGGTGAATAAATGACAGTATTTTCATTTTGTTTTTTTGGTGAACTATCCAGTTTTTCTAAAACATTTTAAGTTGGACGTTCGCCTACTGTATTTAAATATTGCTACATAACATGGACGTATATAATGTTCTCATAATGTTATCAAAATGAAAAAAAAAAAAAAACTTTTCGCAAAACCTAGAAAAACGTTTTTAAAGCAAAATTGTAAAAGTAAGTAGAGAACATTTTAAAATAATGTTGTCATAACTTAATGGGAACTTTAGTAATATGTTCGTTTTGCTAATGCAATGATTTCGTTCAGACTACTGTGAAATATTACATAATAAAAGCAATTTTATGGATGTAATTTGATTTTATTTAGCCTACCATTTTGCTTAATTGTTTTAATTAAACCATTTAAATGACTTTACCTAAAACATAATATTTTCTGAAATCTGAAAATTCATATTGCATCCAATGCTGTTTATACTGAGTTACAGATCAATAACTTGTTTTCAGTAGGGTGAACTCAGGTAAAGCAGACCACTTTTTGTAAAAAGTGTAATTTAGATACACATATTTTTTTCTTGTCTTTTTTAAATTACTTTTGTTAGCTTCAAGGTCCAGCTATAATATTTCAGTTTGAACAGAGTTCATATAAAGTCTTATATGCAAGATGTATACCAGTGAACATTTTGAGGTCATGTACTACAGACAAATTTCTTTTCAGGTCAAGTGGACCATCCCTTATTTATCAACAATTATTCTGCATCTTAATTAAAAACATGTTTTATTAACACATATGTTTAGACAAACATATTTAACATTATATTTAATAATCCCCAAAAATATATAACCTGCAGGTTACACATAAAATAAATCATGTGTAAATCCACAGCTCAATTCATGTGTGAAATTCCAAACAACTGAAAGAACATGTTGTTTTGACATTAAATTTGATGAAATCTGAATATATTATTTTAATATATTAATCAGAATATATATGTGACCCTGAATCACTAAACCAGTCATAAGGGTCAAATTTTCAAAAAAAAAATAAATAAATAAATAAATAAAAAAATAAATAAAATATTGAAAAAATGGCCTTCAAAGTTGTCCAAATGAAGTTCTTAGCAATGCATATTACTAATCAAAAATTCAGTTTTGATATATTTACGGTAGGAAATCTACAAAATATTTTCATGCAACCTGATCTTTACTTAATATCTTAATGATTTTTGGCATTAAATAAGAAAAGTCGATCATTTTGACTGTGCTACTTAAGACTGGTTTGTGCTCCAGGGACACATATTCAATCAAGCAAAACTATTTCATCATTTAGAGAAACAGTGTCCCTTTAATTAAAAACCATTGTTATACTCTGAAAGTGTAAACCCTTTGAGCACAGTACAATCAAGCTTAAACGGCCAACTTAACCTGAATTCAACATATTTTCATAAGTATTTCATAGCTTTGATTTTATTTAATTTATCTTTTAAGATTTTATTTATTTATTTGTTTATTTATTTATATCACTGAGCAGTAAACAGAAATAGATTGATGATGTCTGCTTTTCCTCGGGGTGGAAAAGAGACTTTTATTTTAAAATCACCAGCTTCCAGCCGGAAGTTCACCACTCGATGATCGTCCCGGTGTTTTTCAGTCTGTGCTTTAGCCTTTGAACATTTGAAGGGTTTTATTTTTATTTAACACCCGTTAACGGGAGCAAATGTCCGCGCAGGGCGACTGTGAGTTCCTGGTGAAGCGCGCGCGGGAGCTCGTGCCGCAGGACCCGTATGCAGCTAAAGCCTGGCTCATCACCGCGCGTACACTCTATCCCACAGACTTCAACATACAGGTAAGAAAACATCAACATCATACACTAGTCTGTCATACAACAACATTACTAATGCATTTAAAACCCACTGCACATCATTCAGGGCTCTAATACAGCGGGGTTCAATCTTTCAGATGCAACGAACCCCCAAATATGATCATTCCAAATGCCAAAGACATCTAATATGTTTACATGTGTGAAATTCTTAAATGAAAAATTTCCACAATTTTTATTAGATCAAAATGTAAAATACAATATTTTTAGTGTATAATTGATTAAAAAAATAATACATGTATGTTAAATATATATTTTAAAAATATTTGCTACTGTACTGTTAGATGTGTTATTTAAATCTTTTAACAAATATTTAATTAAATTTATTTTTTATTTTACTATTTTATTTATTTAATTAAAAGGTTATTATTTTATTTCATGTTTGTTTGTTTGTTTAACTCATATTTTCAGTATTTAGTCTTTTCTAAGTATTTAATTGTTTTTTTAAAACATTTTAAATATTTTATTTTTAAAATTAATCTTTAATTATTTTTAAAATTATTATTTTTAAAATATTTTATTCAATGTTTGTTCAATTATATATATATATATATATATATTAGTTACTTTATATAATGTATTCATATTTGTATGATTTATTTGTTGTTATTATTATTATTTATTCACATGTTTATTTATTTATTTAAATCAAATTTACAAAAAAATTACAAATAAAATTGTAACACTTTACAACAAGGTACATTAGTTAACTAAATAAGTTAACATGAACTAAGAAAGAACAATACTACAGCATTTATTAATCTTATTTAATGTTAATTTCAGCATTTATTACATCAACTAATGTTAACAAATGACACCTCGTTGTAAAGTGTCACCAATAAAATGTTATCTTGAATGCAGTGCATGTTGCTTTAGAAAAAAGCTTCCTCTTTGTCCAGTATTCTATTATAACGTGTCCTGTATTTGTATGTGTGTTGGAAGCTTCATTTACCAAAGGAAATTCTTTGTGTTTGCATTTGCAAGCAGTAAAATTCTTTCAGATTTTGATGAATGTTCATATTTATTATTGTGCATATGCATATCTGAGTGTCTGCATCATGCAAAGGTCTGTGTGCATTAGATCTGTGCATATGTGCATCATGTGTGGTGGTTTTCGTGTCTGATGCGTGTGTTATGTTCATGTGTGCAGTATGAGATGTACAGTATCGAGCGTAACGCAGAGAGGACGGCCTCCGCCGGCAGACTCCTGTACGACATGTGAGTCCACAACACACACGTTCACTCTGGATGTGTTCGCTGCACATGACGGCTGTTGTTTAATGTTTTTCTTTGGTGTTTTCTGGTGCACAGATTCGTGAATTTCCCAGAGCAGCCGGTGGTCTGGCGTGAGATCGCAGTGATCACTGCAGCGTTACGAAACGACAGCCAGGATAAACACGCTCAGTTTCTAAAAGGTGCATGGCCTTCATCAATATATATATATGTATATATTTGTGACCCTGGACCACAAAACCAGTCTTAAGTAGGTTGGGTATATTTGTAGCCAAAAATACACTGGGTTAAAATTATCGATTTTTCTTTTATGCCAAAAATCATTAGGATATTAAGTAAAGATCATGTTCCATGAAGATATTTTGTACATTTCCTACTGTAAATATATCAACTTAATTTTGGATTATTAATATGCATTGCAAAGAACTTCATGTGGACAACTTCATCACCCTCAGATTGCAAATGTTCAAATATTTGTGTCTTGGCCAAATAATTGTCCTGTCCTAACAAACCAAACATCATTGGTACATCAAAGGTACATCATACATCAAATATTATTTATTCAGCTTTCAGATGATGTGTAAATTGATCTTTACCACTGGTTTTGTGGTCCAGGGTCACACACACACACACACACACACACACACACACACATATATATATATATATGTGTGTGTGTGTGTGTGTGTGTGTCAGCGTTGTTAGTATTTTGTTTTTGTACTATTTTTTTATATATATATTTTAATAAATATTTGAAATTTTATTTTTATATTTCCAGTTTTAATTTTAGTTTCATTTTAAGTAATTGTATTATTTGTTTATGTCATTTTTATTAGTTTGTTTGTTTTTAAATATGACTGTTCAGTTTTAGTTTTAGTTTCAATTTACTTCCAGTTTTAAATTTTAAAGCTTTAACTTAAACTTAGTTATTTGCCAAAGCAACATTTGTAATTTTCAATACGTTTTTTATTTTTTTGATATTTATATTTTATTTAATTCCAGCTTAATTTCAGTTAACAAAAACATGTATTAATAGTTTTACTTCAGTTTTATTTATTTTTATTAATTTCCAGTTAATTTTAGTGTTTCAAATTATTATTTATTTTTCAGCTAGTTTCCAAGACATCATTTCCAAATTACATTTAATTTAAGGTTTTCATCATCTTATATTTATATTTAATGTCAGCTTTATTTCAATTAACAATAATCTCTTTTAATTTGAGTAACAATGATAAAACTGTGTTTATAAGCTGCTGTACTGTTGTTGATTCACACCGGTTGTGTTTTCTTCAGTAATCGTGTGTGTGTGTGTGTGTGTTTGCTTGCAGGTGTTTTTGAGACTCTTCCAGGTCCGGTTCAGTGTAAGATGCTCCTGAAGGCCACAGAACAGTGTTTCAACACGCTGGAGAAAGCAGAGATGCTGCTGCTGCTGCTCAAGAGATTCCCAGAGTCTGTCGTTCAGCATGGAGTGAGTCAAATCACTCTTTTATTTTATTTTATTTTATTTTACACATTCTCTTCAAATGCAACTGAATAAAACAATATTAAAAAATTACAAAACAAATATCTGTAACTTATATTGTGTTTCATCTTTATTTTGACACTAGTGATGATATTGAAAAGAATGATGCTGCTCAATAAAGCATCATAACACATTATTTTTATTTAAATTTTTTATTTAATTTTTTTTTAAAGACAACCTGAAGTGAAAATGAAACTAATTATCACAAGTATATGCAATAACGCAATATACAAGGAATCTTTTCACCTCTGCATTCGATTTGATCTATTGAGAAATTCAAATTCAAAAAATGCATCACCAGAATGACCTCTGACCCCTTGACCTCTTTCCCAGGTCAGTTTAGGAGAGTCGTTATTAGAGGCAGAGACTGTAGAGAACCTGGACACGCCTGTCAACTGCTTCAGGAAACTGTTTGGTACAAATCTCAAATCTCTTTATTGATTTATTTTTGTTTTATATACTTTTTTTTGAGACAAGAGAGAGAATCTCCTTATTTGGCCTTAATTTGCTTTTTTGTTTTCATCTCTTTTCAGTGTGTGACGTTCTGCCGCTGATTCTGAATAATCCAGAAATGCGTCTCTCTGTCAGTTTACTGTATAAGTACATGCACAAAGCAGCAGAGTTTTATATATGTTACGTGACGCGGGAGCCGTCGGCAGATGGACAGATACAGGGTAAGAGCGCAGTTTTTATTTTGCAATGAATCTATGTATTTTGGGTGAATTTGGCTGGCAGTAGGTCATTTTGTGCATACTAAAAAATTTGCATAGCATGCCCAGTATACATACTGCATACTTCAAAAATAGTGTGATTTGTATAAAAAAAAAGTGACTTTTTTGTCTTTCCATTTATATAGCACTTTGCACAACACTTTATGTAGCACTTTGAAAGCTTGTTTCCACCAATAAAATGATAAAAAAACAGTGCTGTCAATCAATTAATCGCAATTAATCGCAATCGCATCCAAAATAAATGTTTTTATTTACATAATATATGTGTGTGCTGTGTATATTTATTATGCATATTTAAATACACATGCAGTATATATTTTGAAAATATTTACATGCATTTAAATGTATACATTTTTATTCATATAATTAATATTATATATAAATATATTAATATAACATAATTTTCTTCTAATATCTATGCATGTGCGTGTATTTATATATATACAAAATAAATATACACAGTACACACATATATTTGTAAAGTAAAACTTTTTTAGTAATTAATCGCAATTAATTGTTTGACAGCACTAATAAAAAAGGTTATTGTTATTTTGAGTTTATTTCTCACAATTATTTTTTTTTTTTCTCAAAACTGTGAGAAAAAAGCAGAATTTTTAGGTAAAACATAATTTTAAGATATCATTTTTTTTTTTTTTTTATAATTTATTCTGTTGTGAAAAAAAGGCAAGATGCAAACTCAGAATTTTGAAAAAGTCAGTTTATATCACACAATTCAGATTTTTTTTTGGCCCCTCAGAATTTTATTAAAAAGGCCGAAATGCGATATATAACTCGATATATAAAGCATTTGAGATAAAAAGTCAGTTACCTTTTGTATATTTTCCACCCATGGTGGAAAAACACTGCCATACAATACGGATTGTTTTGAAGCAGCTTTACAAAAACAAACAGGAAAATAATGGTGTTAACATTGCAAAATTAATCAGTTAAGAAGCTAATTAAATTTAAACTGTAAAGCAGCTCTACAGCAGACAATAGTGTCATTATTACAATGACTGTTTATATTTTCTCAGGCTCTCAGGAAGTGGGCGGTCTGAAGTCTCCGGGGCGGGGGCGGGGCCAGCGGTATGTGATTGACGGGCTGTCAGAGAA
This sequence comes from Cirrhinus mrigala, assembly GCA_036247105.1. Taxonomy (NCBI): domain Eukaryota; kingdom Metazoa; phylum Chordata; class Actinopteri; order Cypriniformes; family Cyprinidae; genus Cirrhinus; species Cirrhinus mrigala. Next base: position 1,673,901 of record CM070020.1, on the reverse strand, counting down.
GTCGTCAGTAGTGACGGAGCCGTGGGAGCGGCTGCTGGAGATGGTGGGCGTGGTCGGCTCGCTCTGTGATTGGCAGGGAGAGAAAGGAAGCCGGTGAGAATCTGAGAAACGCTGTTGTAGTGACTGATGCGTACGATCAGCTCTCACTCTGTGTGTGTGTGTGTGTGTGTGTGTGTGTGTGTGTGTGTGTGTGTGTTGTAGGTCATACTCAGAGCTCCTGCAGCGTGTATCAGAGTTGTGTCGGTACATGTTGGCTGCGGATGCTGAAGGTTTTGCCCGCTGTTGTGGTCAGATCGTCACCTGCTGCACTTTGGTCCTGTTTCACAGCGCGTTTCACTACGTCTCTGCTGTGCAGCCGTCACTGTTCCAGGGTCAGTTCACATGTCTCTGTGTGTTTGTAGTTACTGAACTATATTTGTACCCAGAAGTGAACTAAATCTCCCCAAATCTCCCAAAACATCTTAATTTGTAAAAACAATATAACCTTAAAATAAAGCCAAAACAATTTGTTTATTATTATAAAAATGAGGAAAGTTTTGTTTATTGTTAGGTTACAGTATTTATAACCAGCTGACAGTGGATTTATTTTTTAGATAATTATGTACATTTTTTTTCATTCCTAATTTTATGCTGTTCCTAATTCTATACTTTAGTGTCTCATATGATATTTTAGTAATATCTTTCAATTTATAGACACTTTCTGTGTTCTTTTACAAAACCATTGCATGCAGCACCTTTAAGGGCACATTCAACATTATATTCAACTGCTAGACAGGATGCTAAACAATGGGGAAAAAACTCTTGAAATACAGCTTAATATGCACTAAAACCAGGATTCCAAAATGATGGTAAAATTATACCAGAGCCCAACATTTTTTACATGAAATGATGAAAATACAACATCTTCCCAGGTTTGTAATGAAAGTTTGTGTATTAAAAACAAAAGGGAAGCGTTTCAAAAAAATAAGTTTCCCTGAGAAGTTTTCCACCAAAGTAAAAGTTCTGTGGTTTTACAGAAGCAAAGAGAAAACAACCATGAATATAAGTATTGTAATTGTACTGTTGTTGTTTAAAATAATAATAATAATAAAAATGATGATAACAAAATTTTAATATATTAATAATGAATATATTAATAATTAAATTAAAATAAAAAAATAATTATAATAAAATTATTTTATTATAAAACACTCTACTGTTCAATAGTATTATAGTGATATTCCTTTGATTTGTTTCATCTTTATAATTAAAACAAATTATTTATGCAGAATATTTGTGTGTGTTGTCAGGTCACGCGTCTCTGAGCTCGTGTCCGTGGGTTCTCTTGGAGGATCTGTCTAGTGTTTACACTGATGTGGAAGTGGAGCGAAAACACACGCACAAGAAACGCAAGCTGGCCGATGGACGGGAGAAAACCATGGTCAGTCTTACAGATTGTGATTATTATTATTACATCAGCATATGCAAATGCATGTGGTGAACATGACTGCTCTGTGTGAGTGTAGAGCTCTGATGATGAGGACGTGTTGGCCAAAGGCAGAGGGCGGCACATTGTGGTGAATAAAGCAGAGATGCCGGCTTGGGCCGAGACTTTAGAGCACTTTCGAACCGCCAGAGAGAGCTGGGACCTGCTGCACTCACACCAGAGCCTGGAGACAGGTCAGACAGACAGACAAAACTGAAAAATGTATAAATAATAATGACAGTCAAGTTATAGTTTTGTGTTCTGAATCACACTAGCAACTGCTGCTACAGTTCTGTAGTGTAAATGATGAACTCCTGTGTCATTGTTTTGTTCCAGAGTTCGTTAAAATCTGCTCAGCGTGGAAAACTGAGATGTGGATGTGGTTTCGGATTTTCCTCACAGATATGACCATTTATCAGGTAGGTTTGGGGTTTGATTAGTTTATTTGTTATTTGATTGATTAATAAATCGGATCATATTTAAAATCATATTTTTGTATTAACTGTGAATATACCCGTTTCTAGATTTTGCTCTTGTGTGGAGAAAAAGTTGTTCACAAATCAATGTCTGATTTGTCAGAAAATATACTGACAAATTAACATCCATGACCACAACATTAGCAGTTTTAGAATATATGAATTTATCACGTGGTAATTATGTCAATGGATCCAATGTATTAAAGTTGGTTTTTATAATTTTATTTTAAATATGCTTTTATTTATGCATTTTATTTTAATTTAATATTTTAGTAATTCTGCTTTTGTCATTTTTATTCATGTTTGTTGTTTTTTTAAATGATCACTACTTAACTTTAATTGTTTTATTTAAATTTCAGATATTTTTATTAGTTTTTCATCTAATATTTATATGTAATTTATTTTAGCTTTATTTCAGTCAACAAAAAATATTTTTAATAGATTCAGTTAGTAGTAACAATGCCCATCACTTTAAGTATATGAGTATATCAAAATATTAATATAATATGTCAATATCTCCCTAGCATTATTTAAGTATTTCTTATATACCTTTTTTTCATTTTTAGTAATATTTTGATTTTGAATGTATTTATTTGTTTGTTTAATTTCAGTTTTATTTTTTTATTTTTTTATTTATTTATTTTTTTTGTTATATGCTTTTGTTATTTTATTTTTTAATACTACTTTTTAGGTTTAAATTATTTTTGTTTCAGTTTTACTTTAATTTCCATTTAGTAATTTTAGTGCTGCAACTTAAACTTATTTCAGTTTGTTGGCAAAGTAGCATTTTCTTTTAAGTTTTTCATTAAATATATATTTATTATAATGTTTTTAATTGTTTTAATTTTAGTTCATGTCTCTGCTTGCTGTGTTCAGTCTTTACCCGTCTGTGTGTGTTGTTCAGGGTCAGTACCGGAAGGCTCTGTCCAGTCTGGCTCTGATGTCGTCACTCCAGCTCCAGCAGAACCAGAACCAGAACTCGCTCTCGAGCTCCTCGAGTCTGGAGACGCAGCGGGCGATCATCCAGCAAGCTTCCTGTCACTACGCACTGGGAGAGTACAGGGTAACTCACAAACAGCACTGACATGTGTCAGACCGACTGTGTTCAGCGCGTCTCATCGTGTTCATGCTGTGGTTTGTCAGATGGCGTGTGAGAAGCTTCTAGAGGTGGTCGCTGGTCTGATGCCCCAGAATCATGAAGCAGTGAAGAGCAGCGAGGAGCAGCGCAAACCCCGCAGCAAAAGCAGGAAAGGTGCGACTATAGCACATACATGCATAAACTACTGTTTAGTGATTTTTTTATTTTACTAACTAGGGCTGGATGATTAATCAAAAAGAAATCGAAGCCTAAAGTCAGAATCTGTAACTAACGTAATTTTCCCATGTTGGTTATTTTGTTTTTTTAAATCCAATTAATTCTTCCCCTTAAAACATACTACTGTATGTGTAGTCGGCGCTATATGGCTGCGTATGACTGTTGTGCTTTCGCTTTTGCAGTGTCTTGCATGTGAAACTAGAGTAAATACTTGTGCATAGAGTGACAGGACAAGATCACTGAGATGGTGCTATGCTCTTTCTCTTAATCAGTGTTTTATTTACAGTCATTATTTAAAACATTTGCTTACAGGAGATGCAAGTTATTATTTTCTACTTTTCACATTGCATTATTTCAAATAATATTCATTTACAAGAGATACAAGTTAACATTTATTTTGTTTGCAAAAAATTAAAGTTGTTTTCCTTTTTTTTTTTTTTTTTTTTTAAATTGCTTTTTACAATAAAACTGAAATGTGACTTTTTTTCATAAGATGTCTTCATTTCAAGTAAACTTTGATTTCCAGTGTTTGAAATATTCAACATATGACCATATATAGTTTTCTTAAGTTATTTTAAAATCACAAAGAAATGCACTCTGTCATTAGAAAAAAAATTCCCACCTTTAATAGCTGAGTATATTTACAGTACAAATCTGAATAAATATGAAAAAAAAAAAATAAAAAAATAAAATAATCGTTTAATAATTGTAATCGAGGTAAAGTTTTCAATTAATCGAGGTTTTGATTTTAGGCCATATCGCCCAGCCCTATTATTAACCCTTGTTATTAACGCATTAAAACGGTAATATTTCATCTTGGCGCCTCTGAAGCATGAAATCATGCATTCTTTGTTAAAAGGCTTTCATGCTGTTGGCAAATCTTCAATGATTTTGCCTTTTTTTTTTGGTAACATGTTTTACTCTCTTTATTTATTTATTTTTAATAGCTGAAAAATTACTTTTTACCCCGAAGACTGTGAGAATCTTCATTTGGGGGCTGAACAATTTGGAAAAAAACCTTTGAATTTGAGCTTTTGAATCTTGAATGTCACTCTGAAACACTTTACAGCGCATGTCACCTAATTAATATTCATGAGCCAGGTTTTTACCATAACGGGAATATCGCTGTTCTCTGTTGCTAGGTAATGATCTGAGGCTCGTCCCCTGCACCAGTAAATCCATCCTTCCGTTCTGTCTTCAGCTCATGCTGGCCTGTTTTAAGGTACCAGATCTGAATATCTCACTCGCTTAAACCTCACAGCTCTTCAATTCAGATTCAGTTTTTAACCTGTTTTGTCTCTTTCTAAGCTGAGGGCCTTCACAGATAACAGAGACGACCTCGCTCTGGGTCATGTGATCGTTCTCCTGCAGTATGATTGGCCCCAGGGTGAGAATCTCTTCCTGAAGGCCGTGGATAAGATCTGCCAGCAGGGCAGCTTCCAATACGAGAACTTCTTCAACTACGTCACCAGTATCCTTCAAATAAACAGCTCAAACTGAGCAAAAATATTCAGTTTGCTGCAAATGCTGATATTTGATAACAATATGTCCTAGTAAGATGAGATTGAAATGATCCAAACATATACAATGTAATCCAATGATGATTGAGAGATGAACAAATAAGTGTTTATTTGCAAATTTGACTAAATATGGTACAATAGGCTTTGTAGGATTCATTTATCATACTGCAGGACTATTTAAAATGAACTAGTGTAGGCAAAAAGGTGGGTAACATGGTGAAAAACTGTCGCTCAGACTCAAATTCCAGTGATACTACAGAATGAATATATTTGATATGAATATTTGTCCTTGACCAGCTTTTTCTCTGAGACATTGACATGTTAGAAGAGTTCGCTTACCTTCGCACCACAGAAGGAGGGCGGGTCCAGCTGGAGCTGCTGCCCAATCAGGGGATGCTTATCAAGTAAGTCCCGCCCACCTCACACACATCAGCCAGTGGAACTGGAGATGATGAGAAATGATCATCAAAGGTCTTTCCCTCCTTCCTGTTTCCTTTCTCCTTTTGTTTTGGACATATTGAATAGCCTGTGGTTTGGATTAACCGCCGTGACAGGAAGAAGGTGGTTTGCTTAGCGTGTTTTCCTTACCCTGCTTTCTGATTGGCTCATTAGTGCTGATGTCTGATGTCCTCCAGCTGCTTTTTGAAGCATTTTTGGTCAGTTTGACGGGTTTTGTCTGATATTGTGTAGGGTTTTAAAGGGGTCGCAGCTCTGTAATGAAGTTCAGGTCTATTTAGAGTCAGGAATCGAGAACATAGTTTTAAAAAATACTGGATGAATGACCGAGCTAAATCATGGATGAATCAAACATCGACTTATACACTTAAAAATAACGCTTCTTTATTGGCATTGATGGTTCCATTAAGAATCTTCATCATCCACGGAACCACTAAAGGTTCTTTATAGTGTAAAAAGTTGTTTTAGATCGTAAAAAAAAAAATGTTAAACAAAAAAAGCTTATTTTGGGAGCCAAAAATGGTTCTGGGTCATTTCATGTCAACTCAACCAGAGGTTCCTGGCCAAAAATTGTGATTTTTAATCGTTTTTGTTCCTTCAAATGAAAGAAGTACATAAATGTATTTGTTCTTCAGACATCCTTCTTTAAATATAATATGTGTCGGCTGTATTGCAAAGTGACTCATTTTAGTTTTTGACCATTGAATATGGGTAAAATTCAGCAATTTGGACATTGAGGCACATCGGGATCCCCATATCTCTGGGATTTCAAAAGAAAAGTTTATTAAAAAAAACAGAATCTAAAAGGATGTTAAGATATCTTTAATATTTCTTGAGTTATAGGCATGCAAACTTTGGAAAAACAATATTTTCAGCACTTAGGTATGTTCTGTGGTACATTGAGATTGCCATATCTCTGGAATTGAATCATATAGGGCCTGAAAAATGAAGATACTAAAAAAAAATATTAAAAACTAGAATCGAAAAGGATGAGAAAATTATTTTTAATACTTCTTGCATTGCATGTATGCAAACTTTGAGAAAAAAAAAAAAAAAATTTTTCCCTTTTTTTTTTTTTTTTTTTTTTTTTTTTTTTTTTAAGGTCACCATTGGCATCTAATGCAACAAAGATTGCTATAATCAACAGATTTTATTAATAGACCTGCCAATCTAATAAAATAATGATGCTGCCATCTTTCTTAAGCCCTTTTTACCCCTCTTCTAATCCGGGTCAGAATCTCAGGTGAAAATTGTCATTTTTGACACCCTTTACAAAAAAGTTGATTAGTCGCTAAATAAACATGCAGGACGTTTAATCCTTTGGTTTTTTCAGAAAAGTTGGGGAACTTTCTGAAATGGTTGATTTGACACGGAATGACCTTACTTCATTAGCATCTCTGTAAAAACTTCTTTTTAGAAATCTTTATTTTTAAGAGTGTACTTAAAAAATATAAATTATAACTTTCATCATGTTCAACTTGAAGCAAGAACTGTCACTTTTACATTTTAAATCAGTAGAAAATGACTGTTATTTGTCATAGTTGAAAAATAGGCTGGAAAAAAGGCTTTTTTAAGCTTTTAATCCTAGTTTTGGATGTGCCGCTAGTTCTTGATGGGCCGTTTGTGGGGTTGTGAGAGTAAATCAGCTCTGATCGGCGGTGCGTTTATGAGTGTTTGCTGTCCGTAGGAACCCCAGCCCCGCCTTGGGGGTGGAGTTAAACACCCTGCTGCTTCCAGGGGCTCAGAAGGCTGACAGGTACCCCACCCCCATCACTGAAACCCCGCCCCCAACCCACCCAGACTCCTCCCAGCCTGCTCATGTGTTTACATTCTCCTCCTTTTATTTCTCTTCATTCTGCTCAAGCATTTTCATTTTGCAAGATCGTTCCCGTTTTCATACGGCTCCTTTTCCGTTGTGTTTTTCTCAAATTGTTGTGAAGTCTTTGAAGAATCTTTTTTGTTTGTTTTAGTACATTGTGTTTGTAGTTTTCATTGAATTGCAGCGTTTTACATTTATGAGTGAATCTCAGAAAATGTCAATAAATGTCTGGTTCGTATTGCACCTAAGGAAAAAAAAAAAAAAAAAAAAAAATATATATATATATATATATATGTATGTATATATACAGTAGTCAACATTTGAAGTGAATCAAAAATGTTTATCAAAGTTGTCCTAAGACAAGAACGGGTATTATTTTTTTTTTATTTTAGGACAACTTTGATGAAAGGTTTTGATCCACTTCAAATGTTGACTACTATATATATATATATATATATATATATATATATATATATATATATATATATATATATATATATATATATATATATATATATATATATATTGTTTTTTTGATAAATTGTTTGCAAAATTAGTTTATTTATATATTTATGTTTTTCACATTGCAGTTTTTAGTTTAATTTTTTTTTTGTTTTATTTTTTAATGTGCTTAAATCAAAAAAATATATTATCTATTTATTTATTTATAATTATGAATATTTATTTATATTTGTATTTTATTTTTTAGTTTATTTATTTATATTTATTTATATTATATTTATTTATATTTATAATTATGAATCTTTATTTTACTTTTTTATTTTATTCGTATTTATTTACTTATTTATTTACAAGTCTTTATTTTTATTTTACTTTTTATTTAAATTTAATTTAGCTTATTTATAATTATAAATCTTTATTTCTAATCTTAATTTCAACTTGAATTAATAAACATGAATCTTTATTTTTATTTTATTTCTTATTTTAGTTTATTATATTTTATTTGTATTTATTTATTTAGTTTTTACATTTGGGATGCAATATGAGCCAGACGTTTCTTTGTGAGGTTCACCCTTATGTGTATTTTCTGTATTCATGTCTGTGTCTAATGTTTTATTGGAAGAGCGTTGCTCTTATATCAGTCTGAATGTGGAGAAACTGCAGTTTTGAAACCGTTTTGTTTCTCGAAGTTCACGTTCACATTGGTTCAGTACTCTGTTCTTTCTGTATGTAGTGACCTGTTTCAGCTCAATGTGTTCTCACATTCCTTGTGTCTTTTTTCATAGACATCACACCGTGACTCGAGGAATCACCAAAGGCGTAAAGGAGGACTTTCGGCTGGCGATGGAGCGTCAGGTGTCGCGATGCGGAGAAAACCTGCTCACGGTGCTCCACCGCTTCTGCATTAACGAAAAGATCATCCTCATCCAGTCATTACCCTGAGCGACCCCTGACCATTAACCTCATAGAAACATTGTTTCAGACGTATGCATCAGTCCAGTTTTGTTACTTTTAAACATTTTTGAAATGTGATAAACTTTTTTACATCATAAGTAAAGCTTCAGACATGTTTAGAGTCAGAATGCACCATCCAGCAGATCTCATTTAGGTCATGGTTTTATTTTAGGTATTAATTAACAAACATTCAAAAATATTCAGCATTTTCTTATCATTTGTCTTTAAAATGCAGAACTCACTGTTAAAGCAAATGCGATATGTGCACATTGTATTGTTGTAAAATACTTCATGAACTAGACTGTTATTGTGTAATATAATGTTGTGCTGGCAGCTCATAATAAATAAAACATTGGTGAATACTGAGTTTAATTTTCATGCTCTACCCTGTTTCAGTCCATCCATCACTAGACACACTTGGTCTTCCTTAAGGTCCCTGTTTACTGTAAATCTCAAGATCTATTTTGTCTCATTTCAAAGATTGGTATTTTTGTATGTTAGGTACCAATCTTTGGAATTAATTGCTTTAAATCAGTGGCTCTCAACCTTTTTGACTCCAAGTCCCCCTCAAATTTCTGAATGGTCTTCAGGATTTCCATTTTTAAAATATTTTTTATTAGCACGTTTTACTGATAAAATGTTTTAGAGCTTGAAAAATATTTTCAGATTCAGAAAAAAACGTTCATTATAAAAATGACCATTCATGTTTAAACATTTTTGTTAATTTACAGCACGAACTGATTTAACTGACTGAATAAAATAAATATATAATAAGATTCTTATTTGCATTGTGGAATGTTGCAATAATTAAATACATGTACAAAGAAATGTAAGCATAAATAGGCATTATGAATAAATCTAGCTTTTTATGTAAGAAAAAAAATGATGCAAAATACTATTATTATTTATGCTTGCATTTTATTATAATTTCACTTAATTATTGGGTACCACTTTACAATAAGGTTCATTAGTTAACTGCATTAGTTAACATGAACTAAGAATGAACAATACTACTACAGCATTTACTAATCTCAGTTAATGTTAATTTTAGATTTAAAATAAATCACAAGTTGTGTTTGTTAACATTAGTTAATGCACTGTGAACTAACATGAATAAACAATGAACGACTGTATTTTTATTATCTAACATTAAGATTAATCAATAGTGTAATAAATGTATTGTTCATTGTTCATTCATGTTAGTTAATACATTAACTAATGTTAACAAATGACACCTTATTGTAAAGTGTTACCAATTATTGCATCATTCCATGATGCATTTAAAATACTTTAATTTAATTTAATTTACTTTAATTTTTTATTTTATTTTATTTTTTATTTTATTTTTTTTTTTTTTGTTTGTTTGTTTTGTTGTGTTTTGTTTGTGAAATCTCCATATTCCAGCAAGAAATTTAAGAAATTTTTCATGAAGTTAAACCAAATGTGACTCTGGACCACAAAACCCAGTCATAAGTGTACATTTTTAGAAACTGAGATCTATACATCATATGAAAGCTGAATTAATAAGAAAAATCGATCATTATGACCCATGTATTTTTGCCTATTGCTACAAATATACCCATGCTACTTAAGACTGGTTACAAATGTAATTTTGGAGTTTTTAGCAATGATACATTTTAAAAACCTGATAGTTTTCTCATAAAATGTTTTCGCCAGAAAACAGCCACATAAAGCTGGCATTGTGTTAAAAAAAACAAACAAACAAATAAACTCTATATTCCAGATCCAAAAAAACAGACTTTTAAAATTTAAGCTACCTCTTATATCCAGGTTGAGGGGGTGCATTAAAATGATAAATATCCTCATTTTAGACATGTATTTCAAACCATTTTAAGTGATCTCGATGCCCCCCTGGAAGTTTCCTGAAGCCCTCTGGTTGAGAACCACTGTTTTAAATGAGTATCTGCTTGACGATGTCTATAAAATGATTAGTAAAGTTCCTCTAATCACTCTTCTCTCTCTGATCTAATGGGAAGGTCGGCCTGCAGAGCTGCTCTGAGATTTGCCCAGAAGAGTTTCTGTTTGGCTCCCTCTGGTGGCCACTCCAGGTAAGTGCGTCTGGACATCATAGACTTGAGCTGGTAGTACTTGGAAGGAATGAGATACAACGGCAGAGGTTCTAGCAGAATGAGAATGATGCTGTCCATCCCTCGCGTCACCCGCTGGTGATTGGCGAAGTAGAGTTCATAGTGGCACCATTCGCTCTGTACGAAATGAGAGGAGAGCACGAAGACGCACCTTCGGCTCTGCTCGATGCATCGGAGGATGTTTTGAACGATCGTCTTTCCTGGGATGAAGTCCCGCTCGTGGTGACACACTCGCAAGCAGTAGTCGCCTTCGAGCTTGGGAAGAAATTGAGATTTGACCCAGTCTGTGTTATTTTGGCTGTACGATACGAATGCGTGAAAGCGCAACCCCTCCAAGTCCTCTGATTTCCTTTGGGAAGTGATTGCGTGGTGCTTGGCACGCGTCCATTTCCACATCATCTTAACGTACCACGGCACATCCAGCCGATGGCAAATAAGGCTAATGGTTACTACCAAAGTGATTGTCGGGATCAGAATAGTAATAGCCAGGATTAAGGGGTTGCAGGAGACCTCAGGAAGGTAGAAGTCTTCCAGTAAGGTGTTGCTCCAGGATTCTGGGTAACTGCATCGGTATCCTGCCGGCCAGTGGCCGAGAGTCAAACCGGGAGTTTCTCCTTTTGGACGTGTCGCTTTGTCTTTGATGAGAGAGGCGAACTTGCGCAAAGCACATGTGCAGATGAAGGGGTTGCGACTCAAGTCCAGATCTTTAAGATGCGGACAAGTCTCAAGGGCTCTCGGCAAAGGCGAATGGAGGGAGTTGGATCTTACTGAGAGCTTCTGCAGGTTTGGGAAGGCTTGACAGGTGGGAAGATCCAGCAAACGGTTGTCTGTGAGGTCAAGAACGCTCAAGTCATCCAAAGCCCGAACATCTTCCGGAACTGTGGTCATTCGGTTATTTCGAAGGTTTAGGATTTGTACAGAATCAGGCAAACACTTGAAGACGCTCTGGTCGAACCCATTCGAAGACAAATCCAGTTGGACAACTTTAGGAGGCCAAACGCACTTGCCTTGTTCCTCCGAATAGGAAAGTGTGTTCTGACTGAGGTCGACGTATTGAAGCGAATCCATGAGATGGATTCTTGAGGTCAGCGGTCCGAGGTGTTTCAAGTTGTTGCCTCTCAGAACCAACTTGACCAGGTTGGTCAGCGTATTACATTCGGTTTCCGGATCAACCGAGAAGATGTTTTCCGTAAGAGCGCAATCGGACAAGTCCAAGACCTCGATCTTGCTAACGGTCCAAGGGCAGGTCATGAAGATGATGGGTGTTTGGGTAAAACTGACGTTTCTTGCGGGCATGTTTATGAAGAAGCCATAAAGCTCTGTTTGATTGAAGATAAATTCGGTTACGGATGCTCGTGTTGTAGAAAAGGAATCCAACATGCGGCTCGTGAACAACGGCATGCCGTCTTTCATTTCGGTCATTGTCAGGTCTGAGAACGAAAGCTGTTGAATTGACGACTGCAATATTGTGTTTACGCAGCTTGTTAGAACATGCCAAGTGGTTTCCACCTTGGAGATTTCCAAGCTAACGGTGCGTACGATTCCTCGACGGCGCATCTGCTGGATGACCTTCATCCCGCTGTCCACCATGGTGAATTCGACCTCTTTAAATGCCGCAAACACATCAACAGCGATTGGAATATCGAGGTCACTCTTGGACAGGGCAATGATGGCCTTTTCTGCATGTACACCTGTAAGACTGCTATCCTCATACGTCTGTAGCCCGTGTGCATTAATGAAGAGCGTCTTCAGGGTAAGATTGGCGATGTAACTAAAGTCTTGGTTGCTGATTGATTTGGCACTCAGGCCCAACCACTGCAGGCATTTCAAGGTGGAAAATTCCCTTCCTAGTGCCATGACAGAAAACAAGTTGGACGACAAGTCTAAGAACTGCAGACGTCCCGTCTTAAGCAGGTACGGTTGGTCTGAGAGGTTCTGGAGTCTGTTGTGCGACAGATCCAAGATCTCCAAAGCCGGCGTGGAGTTAAATGTATCTCTGTCTATTTTCTCCAGTATATTCCATGACAGATTGAGGAAGTGGAGTTCTGGCGTTGTGAGAAAGTCTTTGGCGCTCAGTGTCTTGATGCGATTCAGCGACAGATCCAAGTCCTCCGTAGACGGTTTGAGGCCGGGGGGAACCGAGGACAGGTTCTGGTTTGAGTAATTCACTATGATCCGCTTAATGGCCAGAATGAGAGACGGGTGGAAACATGTAACATAAAGAGACACCAGCCACCAGCCCGAAGGCTTCATCTTTCTGAAAGAGAAAAAACATTTGATTTCATTTCCTGTTTTAAGTCGACTGCATTTTTGACTCGTCAAAGTTTTCACTTTTACTTAAGTCTCTAGCATGAGTTTGCATTGTGATTGCATAGCGGTATTTCAAATTTAATCAAGTAAAATAAAATAATTAAATAAATGCAAATGAAGACATTTGAGAAACAGTGCATTTGGATTACTTTTACTGTAAAGCATAGGACATCAGAAAGTGAAAGTTATCAAATGTTATAATATGGTAAATATGGTCATTTTGGCATTTTTACTGTACATCAGTTGTATTTAAAATATCAGTTTAATTAGCATGTTTAATTGTCTTTTCTAACTTTTTTTCTGTTACCTGTATTGTTTTTAAACTGATCAAACTGATTTTTATTCAGCATACTCTAAAACCAAACACTCCTTGTAATCAGATTGTACAGACAGACATAGATAGATAGATAGATAGATAGGTAGGTAGATAGATAGGTAGGTAGATAGATAGATAGATAACATTAATTCTCTTACCCGTCTGCTGTGGATTTTGGCTTAGATGTGGTTGTTCACTTATGAAACTGTAGATTGTATTTAAATGATGTTGCTGAACTTCTGCTTTTTTCTGCTGTTTCACTTCTCCATATTTCAGACATTTACCGATAGTCACCAAGTTATTTACTCTCACAGTTAGAGCTTCATATGGAAGTAATACTTTAACTTTTAGGCAATATTCTTAATGTTTCTCTATACCATTCATGTGCTACATTTTATTTTGTTTTGAAGGTTTGTCTTACATAGATCTAACGCATGTTTGTAGTTCATATTTAAATATATTAATGTGTCAAAATGGGACGTTTAACACATAAATCATTGCTTAATATTTGTGCAGCTATGTTTGACTGGTCTTGGCAGAGTAGCCTATGCAGTACCATATTTGACCAGCAGAGGATTTGTTTGCTCTTTCTGCTGCTTTAATGTCTATTACCCTAAATGAACTATGGTTCTGTCCTTTAATAAGAAGAGGTCAAACAACATATTAATGAGTTACTAATGAGTGGGGAGTGGTTGGGGGTTGGGGGGGGGGTATGTAGAGGTAACTACATTATTTTAATACAGAGGTAGTGTGTTAAAAGCACATTTTAGTTTATAGGGCCTATTCATAGTGTCTCACTATGAAAAAATACTATAAAAATGCTAAACGTCAGTGAAGATGGTGCAGCGGTGGTCAAGTAATCTAATCAGTGTATGACCATACAAAATTAAAATCTAGCTCAACTGAATATCGCTCCAATTTTGTGGTTGGCTGTTAGGCTATGTAGTGTGGGACCAGGGTGGGCCAAGATTTTGATTGGGTGGGCCAGGCCCACCCTGGCCCCCCGTGGAGCCGGGTCTGCTCCGATCACAGTTAAATTATTTGTGAACCCCCTCCCGAAGTTCCGATCTGAATCAAATGATTCGAGAACTCCCACCGAAGTTCCGATCTGAATCAAAAGATTCGCGATACGCCCTTCGAAGTCCTGATCTAAATCAAATAGTTCCGAAATTCCGATCGATCTGCATCAAATGATTCGCGACAGGCGAAGCTCCGATCTCAATCAAATGGTTCGTGAACCCCCTCCGAAGTCCCGATCTGAATCAAATGATTCGCGATCGGCAAAGCTCCGATCGATTCGTGAAGCTCCTCTGAAGTTCCGATCTGAATTATATTTGCGATACGCGTTTCGAAGTCCCGATCTGACTCTAATATGATTCGCGAACCTGCTACTTTGTTCCGAATCTGACCCCCTCTGAAGTTCCGATCTGAATCAAATGATTCACGATACGCTTCGAAGTCTCGATCCGAATCAAATGATTCGCGATAGGCGAAGCTCCGATCTGAATCAAATGATTTGTAAACCCCCTTCGAAGTTCCGATCTGAATCAAATGATTCGCGGACCCGCTCCGAAGTTCCGATCGATCTGAATCAAATGATTTGCGATAGGCGAAGCTCCGATCTCAATCGAATGATTCGCGACAAACAAAAACTTATTGTAGCGATTTGAAACAGTGAATCATTTTGCGACGCAATTATTTAACTGATTCGGAGTTTCAAAAAACTTCGCTTCATCACTATATATGTGCTTAAATCATTTCTGTCGAAATTCAAAAATGAATGGCTCTTTTGATCTGGTTTTTGATAGTGAATCGCTTCAACTGAATAATCCAAGTTAAGTGTGAAGAGTGTCGCAGTAAAAAGAGCAAATGGGAGAAGCAGATGAACACAAAACGGCATAACAACAAGTTAAAGAGGGTAAACTTTATCATTCAACTTAAGTGTGCATATGGTGTATGTTTAAATACTAAAGCTAACTTACATGTGCTTTTAAAGCCTGCGGTTTTCTAGCTTATTTACTTTAAGATCTTAAGCAATATCTTTCAGATGTGACCACAATTACAAAAACAATGGTTACCATTAACTATAGGATCCATGTTTTTGGTTTTATTTATAGTAAATCCATTCATTTTCGTAAGGGTAGTTACCCAAACGTCTACAGATAACATGCTTAGCATTTATTTTTATATCTTTCGTAAGAGATATCCATCTTTGATCAGACTTTAGTGTACAGTCTGTATTTTTCCGGAGGACTGACAACGTTGCTGTGAGCAACAAGTGCTTTATTTACCTCAGACGCAGCTAATGCTGTTAACCATTAGCACCACCGAGGGCTTTCTCTATTAAACGTGTGTGGCTAAGCAACCATAATATTTTATTTAACCTTTAGGTCTTTTATCAAAGAACCGTATCTTAAAGCACCAGACGACGACGTTCTCCTGACACAAAGGATGAAGGTAATTGTGGCTAGTTTTGGGCAAATTAAAGCAGCATTTCCATACGAAAATGTGCCTATATGACATATATTACCCTATATCAAGATTGATATCACGATATAAGGCCATATAGCCTAATTATCACATTAGTTATGTGGATGTGTGACGACGTAAGTATAAAAAATATGTATAAAATCCTAACAGTAGAGTTTGTATTGCCTATATGTTAATAATATCTGAATTCTGATTTTATGTAGCAACCATATATGTCAAACATATGTATTTATTTATGCAACTTTATCAAAACAACATAAAAAAAAAAAAAAAAAAAACTATGTTTTTGTTGTTGTATTTTTCTGAAACATATATTTACTTATATAATATCAACAAGTATTGACAGGATTTAGGATGGATATACATGACATGTATGTCCAAAAATGTATTATACATACCAAAACATAGTTTCTATGGGCTGGATATGTATATATTAATATATGAAATTTTTCTAATTTATAATAGGTTTCTTTTTCTTTTTTTTTTTTTTATGTCAAATGCCAATATATGGAAATGTAATATTTGTACATATATTGCATTTGCATATAGAGTGTATGTATCTTGTGCAGTGAAAGCAATCCCCAATATTAATAAGGCAAATTAAACCAAGGGGAGAAAATACTATTTTACCTGTTCTTCCAGTAACATTAATAGAACGTTCATTAAAAGTGTTGTCTTTAATGTTTACATAACCAAAAAAGAAAGTTTTTTTTAAACATTTAAAAAAACTGGACAATTTGTACGTTTAGAAAACATTTCGAAATAATGTTTTCATAAATGGTTAACAAAATGTTCTGAGAACATATTTTTGTTAGCTGTTTGTGAGTTGAGTTGTTTGGTAAGTTCACTCACTAAAGCTGTTGTATTTCAGATAGGATGGTGTCTTTGAAGGGCTCTGAAGACAGAAAATCAGGTTTTCTGTGTTTGTGTCTCTTGTGTTGCTGTTACACGTGTTGTTTTCCACTGATCAAGCTGATTTTTGTTCAGCATCCTCTTTCAACAGTCATCTGATCTAATCAAATGCTCGCAGATTGTGTCTCCAAACACAATCACATGTACCGCTGAGGCTCTTCTCAGCCTGTAAAACTACAATCACATGTCCTGAAACGCTCATCCACTTCAATTGAGTTTGATCTTCAACCCTGAATGTAAAGCAAAGGTTTATTGTCGTTTTCATTGCAGTTTGTTTGCTGCTCTTCCGGCCTGATGTCAGAGGTTCATGACATAAAATAGCAGCGTAACGTCTTTAGATGGATATTGAAGCTGTTCTTCAGCAGTGACGCTTGAAATGAAAACAGGTCAGATGTTCCTCAGCGTTCCACGTGTTACAGAGACTGAGAGTTATTCTTAAAAAATAATTCATGTTCATAACCAGGTGTTTTTTCATATTCACTTTTATGTCACATATTTTATTCTGTTTTTTTTTTTGTTAATTAAAATGACCAGATTTCCACCTTTTTCTTTGTTATATGAAGGTTACATTAATTTTGCATTTGTTTATTACATAATTTATTTTCTAATGCCTTGAATGTAGGCTTATAGTTTTTTTTTTTGTTGTTGTTGTTTTTACAGTCCCAGACCTAAACTTTGAATCTTAAATATATTTAAAAAAAATGTATGAATTATTACTTTATATTACTTTTATTTGTTTTTATATTTTATTTTATTATATTATTATTATAATTACTTTATAATTATTTTAACAATGAGAGAAATAAACAAGCTGTTTTAATATTACTGATTTGCTTGATTTGTCAAAATTATGTTTTTCTTTAATTTTCACTTTAATAAACCTTTTTTTTTTTTTTACTGCTGTACTTTCTCTAGACAACAGTGTCAATACAAAGCTTGAGATAAAACATCAGACGTGATATGTGGAGAAAACAGAAAAATAAAGGTAAATATCACTTTTATTTTTTATGCACACTTTCTTTTAGGTTATGCGAAACATGCAAATATTGTGTGCACTTAGAACTCATAACAAACAATGTTAGTTGTGAAATTAGTCTTACACTGCATAATTTTTCGAAGCTGTAAATAAAAAAGATTATACAGAGTAAAAGAGTATATTACTACTTTTCTACTTTATATTTTCAAATTTAATTTAATGTGTTACTTGGCATTTCTTTTCAAATATTTGTGAAATTTAGTAGCAATTTCTAAAACTAATTTTTATTTTTTTAATGAGATATTGAAATGAAAAATCTTAATGTTTGTTTTATCGATAAAAGTTGTCAGTCGTTGTCAAAAAAATAAAAGTTGTCAGTCGTTGTTTTTCATTGCTACTACTAAAACGAACAAGCAAATAAAAATAAAATAAATAATTAAAAATAATAATAAATAAAAAATTTTATTTTATTTTATTATTGTCTGTTTGTTTCTGTTCATTTTTTAATTATTATTATAAAATAATATTTTGCTTCCTAAAGAAAATATATATATATAACATCAGTTATTCATGTTTTGTCTTACAACTCTAGACAAAAAAGTAATACTTCTATAAAAATTATAAATAAATATAATTTATATGTGTAATAAATATAAAATTTCTAAATATAAAAATTCTAATTTCTTTTTACAGAATGGTACAGTTACTACATATGGGGTGATTCTGCTCAAATCTGACCAATAGAAATACATTTTTAAGACCATGGATTTCTTTTTTCTTTGTATAAAGAAGATGAAGCCTCTTTTTAAAGTCATTAGGTTTATTCTTTTGAATGACTTTATTTTATTTGTTTATTGTCTGTTTGTTTCCACTCATTTATTTAATTATTATTATTATTAGTAGTAGTAGTATCATATAAATAAATAATATTTGCATCCTAAAGAAAATCAAACCTATTTTAAGAACATTATGTTTCTTTTTTAAATATATTATTATTTTTTTATTATGAAATATTATATTTAATTGTACTGTGTGTATTTACATTGATGAATATTGTATATTGGATTAGAGTATGGAAGGTGTGATCTATGATTGTTTACAGGGCCCATAGAGACGCCCATCAGCGTGTGTTTCAGAAAAAGCCAAATTAAATTTGCTCCACTGATCTGCCAGATAAAACATCCTTCATTCTCTCTGCTCCTTTCTTCTTCTTTCTCTCTCTCCATCCATCATCAGTCTCTCTCTTTCCCTCCCTTCCTTTCTCTCTCTCGTTCTCAGACGCTGTAAGTCATGAGAGGATCAGAGTTCATGTTAATCATTGATCAGAGCTTCATCTTCCTGCACTCTCAGATCTTCAGTGTTTATGTGCGTCGCTCGCTTTCTCTCTGACGCTATGTCCTTCTCGTCTGCTTTTATTAATAATGCTTTGGTTTTCCAGTGGAGGACGATGAGCAGATTTGTGCTCCTGTAGGAGGCTCACGATGTTTCGTGTCTCGTCTGTGTGCGTGTCTTTAGTGTTGATTTTATGTGGAACGGCTGAGAAAGTCCAGGGAAAATCATCCAAACTGTGGCTGGAGCCACTCAACAACACGTTCCTGCAGACCGGCACGTTTCCCAGCGGGTTTCTGTGGGGCGTCGGGACCGCGGCGTTCCCGACCGAAGGGTCCTGGGATGCGGATGGGAAGGGCGAGTCGGTGTGGGACCATTTCACCCGTCATACGGATCCGTCCAGCGACAGCTACGTCCAGTGGGAGGAGGATCTGAAGTCGGTTCGGTATCTGGGTGTAAACTTCTACGCTTTTTCTTTATCGTGGACGCGGCTTTTCCCAGATGGAAACCCGACGGCGAATCCCAACCCGGGCGGAGTGCAGCATTACCGCCGTTTGATCGGCAGGTTGAAGGAGCTTCAGGTGGAGCCGGTCGTGACTCTGTTTCACTGGGATTTGCCGCAGGTCCTTCAGGAGCGATTCGGAGGATGGCTGAACCGCAGCACGGCGGATGTCTTCGCCGATTACGCCGCGTTTTGCTTCCGAACGTTTGGTGCGGAGGTTCGGTACTGGATTACGATGCATAACCCCTTTCTCCTGGCCGTCCAGGGATACGGGACAGGCGCTCATGCTCCCGGAGTGACCGGACACCCCGCCGACCCCTTCATCGCCGCACACAACCTCATCAGGGTGAGTATGGGTTCAGAGGTCAAAGGTCAGGCTCATTTTTCAGCTCAGCTGTGAAGAGAGTAAATGCAGAAATAATGCCGTGTGCATGACTGAGATCTTCACTGGAAAAGTGTATAAATAGACAAATGTATAAATTTATACAAATGTATAAATAGTTCTGTTAAAAATATCCTGGACACGTTTTACAACAAAATCAACTGAATATTGTTTGCATGAAGAAGATAAAATGTATGTCAGTTATGTTAAATTAAACCATATAAAGCATGTCTAATTATTTTTATGAAAAATAATCACCAAAATTAACATTTTATTTATTTATTTTTATTATTGTAGCCAGATTTTTAAAGCAGATTTTTTTTTATTTTATTTTAATAGTTATTCTAATTATATTTATAAATTGCAGTGTATTGCAATTACTGCGCTGCAGTTATTTAATGAATTATTTTAATAAATCTAAAAATAAATGATTTTTTTTTACATTAGGTTATATTTATTTATAATTTATTTGAATTTTATTCTTTTTAAAAAGTGTTTTAATTGTGTACACTGCAATACACCGTAATTACTGTAAGTATTTCATTAATTATGTTTAGAAGTATAATTTTTTATCATATTTGTATATAATTCATATTTACTTTTTTGTTATCATTTATTTAATTATTTTATTACTATCTTCTGCATAAAGAAGATGAAGCCTGTTTTTAAAGCCATTAGGTTTAGTTATTTAAATTTGCATTGACTTTATTTTAATAACAATAGGCATATTTTACTTTCCAAAAAAAAAAGATAAAATAATAATAATAATAATAATAATAATAATAATAATAATAATAATAATAATAATTTTCATTACTGGTGTGTAATCTGTTCTTGTTTGTTATTCTTAATAGTAGTAGCACAAAAAAAAAAAAAAACATATATATATATATTGCAAGTACTGTAATACAATTATTGCATACATTTTTTATGAAATAAAAATATCTTTTTAATATTTATTCATATAATAATATTTGTTTTTTTGTTATTATTTAACTATTGTTTTTTTGCATAAAGATTAAGCCTATTCATTTTAATCTGCATTGACTTTATTTTAATGACAATAGGCACATTTTACTTCCTTTCCAAAAAAATAAAAAATAAAAAAATTATATATAATATACAATAATAATTTGTTTGCTATGCTTAATAGTAGTAGTGTTATTCTCAATTTTAATTACATTATAAAGTTTCATAGTTCTTTTTCTGTGATGTAATTATTTAATAAATTATATTCATAATTGGTTTTCTTTTTTATACTTTAATTTTCCTTTATATTATATATATATATATATATTTATTAAATTTATAATATTTTTATTATTTATATGTATTATTATTATTATTTAAATCCCACATAGGCCATGCATTATTTTTCCACCTTGTTTTCTCTGATAGTTTTGACAATAATAAAAGTAATTGACAAAAAATCTTAAAAGAAGTCAGCAATACAAGTTTATAAAATAACAGCGATGCTTCTAGATAAATTATAGCGTATGTAATATTTTATTTCCATGTTTTTCTTACTACAAAATGAAACCAAATGTGATAAATAGCCTAATGAAAGCATGAACTGTTCTGTATTATGTCTATATCTACATAAAGTCACTACATATGAGGTGATTCTGCTCAAATCTGACCATAGAAGTATGTTTTGCTCCACAAAAACATCTCCGCTTCTCCATCTAAAAGCCAATAGCAGCATCAGTTCTGATGACAGTTTGTTTTGGTGTCTTTGCAGGCTCATGCTAAAGCCTGGCACGTTTACGACAAACACTTCAGACCCCATCAGCACGGTAAAGTCTCCATCACGCTCAGCTCTCATTGGGTGGAGCCTCTTCACGGCCAGGCCACGCCCACCAACACAGAGCTCTGCCAGAGGGCCATGGAGGCTGTGATTGGCTGGTTTGCCGAGCCCATATATGGAAGCGGAGATTACCCCGAGTCGCTGAAGGCCTCGAACCGTGGCGTAATCCCAGAATTCAGCACACAGGAGCGGCTCTTGCTGAAGGGCACCGCCGATTTCTTCTCTCTGGCCTTCGAGCCCGAGACGCTGAGGGTGGGCCGAGGACTGGCCCGGTTCGGGCAGACGGTGAAGCTGGACCTGAGGAGCGTTCTGGTCTGGGTTCAGCAGACGTACGGAGACCCGCAGGTGCTGGTGGCAGAGAGCGGATGGTTCTCTGACGCGTCTGTCGGAGTCGAGGACACTGTGGCCATTTATCTGCTGAAGAGGTTCATCTTACAAGTAATGCAAGGTGAGCGTGTCTTTTCAACCCTGTTCACACCTAAAATACTGGTGGTGATATGCATCTCATGTGGAAATGTAAAATCTAATTTTCTGCTTGCAAAAAAAAATCTTTATTTGTTTTGAATATTTAAACAATATTTATTAATACGTTTGGGACCCTGCACCACAAAACCAGTCATAAGGGTCCATTTTTTTTAAAAATCGAGATTGATATATCATCCGAAGGCTGAATAAATAAGCTTGCTTTGTGTCTCACAAATCCGCTTGTTGTATGGTTTGTTAGGATAGGACAATATTTGGCTGAGATACAACTATTTGAAACTCTAGAATCTGAAGGTGCAAAATATTGAGAAAATCACCTTTAAAGTTGTCCAAATGAGGTTCTTAGCAATGCATATTACTAACCAAATATTAAGTCTTTATATGTTTACGGTAGGAAACTTACAAAATATCTTCATGGAACATGATCTTTACTTAATATCCTAATGATTTTTGGCATAAAAGAAAAATTGGTAATTCTGACCCACATAGTGTATTTTGGGCTACTGCTACAAATATACCCGTGCTTAAGACTGGTTTTGTGCTCCAGGGTCACATTTTATCATAAATACATGTTATGTATTTAGAAAAAATTAAAAATATTAATTTATATATTCATTTGTAATAAGTACATTTTTTATTTCTAGATAAATTTGTTTTTAATGAATATTTTTTTTTACATTATTTTTTTTAAATAAATACATGCATTTGATTTATTTGTATTTTTCATTAAACATATTTATTTAAATGTATTAAATACATACATAAAGGCATTTATTTATTTGTCTAAATATATGAAAAACATATTTATTCATATTTTTAGAAATGTATTATTCAGACATTTAGTGTAATTAAAAAACATAAAGTATCTATTTCTAAACGTGTATTTTCAATACATAAAATGTATTTATTAATACATGTTTATAAATAAATACATGTATTTAAATGTATATAAATAAAAATATATTTATTTATGTATTCATATTTTTTAATTAATACAAACATTTTAATAAATACATTTTTAATAAACACATTTTTTATGGATTTTATTTTATATAAATAATTTAATTTAATACTTTTTTAATAAATACAATTATTCATATATTAAAAATATTTATTTATGGGAAATAAGAAATATATTTTAATGCACTATTTGTAATCACTAAATTAATTATCATTTGTTCATTAATATTGTCTTTCTGTTGTATGTGTCACTGACAGACTACAGTGATTGAATGGCGTTTAAATGTTTAAATGTTAGCTAAATGCATAAACGAATCACAATGCCCAATTTCCATAACACACTAACAATTAAAATCTAGATGCAGTTAGTACTGTAAGATTGAAATGAAACCCTAAATGAATTAAATGAAATATGAAACATAAAAAAATTTGTCAATAACATCATCATTTCTTTGCATTTGTGTTCTCTCAGCCGTTTCTGTAGACGGAGTGCGTGTGTTTGGATACACGGCCTGGAGTCTGCTGGACGGGTTTGAGTGGAATCATGGTTACAGCATACGGAGAGGTTTATTCTACATCGACTTCAGTAAACCTCAGCGCAACAGACTCCCGAAGACCAGCGCTCAATTCTACAGACGACTGGTCAGAGACAACGGCTTCCCTGCCGAAAAAACACAAAACACTGAGGGACGATTCCCGTGTGACTTCCAGTTTGGTGTGTCCGAATCAGTATTACAGGTGAGGAAAGAGGAAAAATACTGCTAATAAAAAATCTGTTAGTGAAGACTAAAAACAATGTTTTAGTACTTTTGACAAATGGATTTAGTCCAGATTTAGTTTTTGTTCTATTCTGCATATTCTGCATGATCAATTATTTTGTGAACCTTTACATTGTCTAAAATATTGCATTAAGAACTTTTTTTTTATTTTTTAAGATTTATTTTTTCAACATTGTTTCTATACTGATAAATTATAATGGTAATTCGTAATATTTCATTATTTATCTTATAGCTATGTAAATAAAATTAGCTAACTTATTAATATTGTGTACATAAATTTATATTTGTATAAATTGTGATCCCATTATTAATTTAATATAGTTTAATATACTGTATATAAACAGGATCATGTAAGATAAACTTTAAAAAATAAATTCAACTTTGACAAAAAAAAAAAAAAATAATAATAATAAATATTATTATGGTATTAAGAACTTAATTTTTTTAATCAAATTTGAGCCCATTATAATTTATATATAGAAGCTATATATACATTTATATATACACAGATATACATTGTATAGCTATGACAATTGGTTCAGCTTGGCTTAAATAAAAATAAAATATATAATTTAAAATATATTAATTATATTTATAACTTTTTTATTTATTTTTTAATTTTTTAGAATCAAATTTGTTCCAATTTTTTTGAAGTGTATGTCTATACTATGTGTGTACATATAAATTAAAAATGAACTAAAAAATAATAATAGTTACATTTTATAGCTATTTATTATTTATTTATTTATTTAACATAAATAAAATATAATAACACAATTTTTTAAAAGCTTCTCTTAAGATCTCAGGCTGTGAATTCATTTGGCTCCAGGTAATTTTATCCTGTAGTTTTCAGTAGATCTGAAATTTCTTTAATTTTACACATTTTTCTTTGATTTGTGAATGTTTCTTATTAATTTCTCGACATGTTCTCCAGGTGCATCTGCGTCCGTTCTCGCCGCAGTTCACCGATCCGCACCTGTACCGCTGGAACCTTTCAGGCAATGGAGCTCTCACTCCCGTGACGGGCGTCCTGCTTCAAACGCGGCCGGCTCAGTGCACGGACTTCCTGTACATTCAGAGGCACCTGTTTCTCCTGGGGGTCACAGGGTCGACGCACTACCGCTTCGCCCTGGACTGGACGCATCTAGGTGACCCGGCGTCTGCGGACCCAGAGGAGGTTCGGTTCTACCGGTGTGTGTTGATGGAGCTACATCGCAGAGGAATCCGCCCAGTCGTGACGCTGTATCACCCCAGCTACCGCTCACCCTCGCTGGGTATGCCCGAATCGCTGCATGCTGACGGCGGATGGAGAAACGCTAGCACTGTGGAGGCTTTCGTCAAGTATGCTGCATTTTGCTTTCGTGAATTTGGAGCCTTGGTGCCGACGTGGATCACCGTTAACGAACCGAACCGCTTAACGGAAGCGTACGCGGAGGACCAGCAAACAGTTGCACGTCACTTGCTACAAGCGCACGCGAAAGCGTGGCGCATTTACAACGAACGGTTTCGAAAGAAACAAAGCGGGACTGTTAGTTTGGCTCTCCATGCTGATTGGGTGGAACCGGCCAATCCGTTTTTAGACTCTCACAAATCCGCCCAGCAACAGTTTATGGCGTTCGAACTGGGGCGTTTTCTCGACCCTCTGATTGGTGGAGGGAATGAGGGGCGTGGTAATGCTCTGTTTGGCTTCTCCGTTGACGAGAGGGCGGAACTTAAAGGGTCGCTGGATTTCGTCGCTCTCAATCACTTTACGACACGTTTGGTGTCGCCATGGAAACACCCGAAGCCGCCGAACCAGGAGCACGGCTGCTCGCTGATGACGGATGTCACCTGGCCGGTGTCGCACCTGGGACAGGCGCTCGTGCCCTGGGGCCTCCGCAGGATGCTGGGATGGGTGAAGAATCGCTATGGCGACAGCCTGCCCATCGTTATCACGGCGTCAGGGGTGGACGATCAGGCGGTTCATGATGACCAGCTGAGACAGAGCTATATCAGGAGCTACCTGCAGGAGGCGCTGAAAGGTGAACAGAGTCTGAATGTATTTTTATATAAGGCTACATTTTTGATTTAAGAATTTCAGAATTGTATTTTTATCATTTAAAAAAATAATAATTGAAAGGTATTTCATTATTTTAACATTATTATTATTGTTCTCGTTATATTTTTTTTTATTAATTTATTTAATTTTTTATAATATTTTGATCCGTTTGTCATATGTTAAGTGCCCACTTTTAACATTTGGTTCCATTATTATTTTTCTCAAATAATATTCATAATAAGGATTTAAAAAAAATCCTTAGTTCCTTGAACTAAACCATCCAGCTCTGATATGAACCAGAATATATTTAAGAATTTCAGCTGCAAATTTTTGTCTTTTTAATTAAATTATTTAATATATTTAATTGTATAGGTAGAATATATATATATATATATATATATATATATATATATATATATATATATATATATATATATATATGTATTATATATGTAATATAAAAAAGTAAATATTTTATATATATTTTTTTATTTTATGTATTATATCTTATATTAAGTGTAAATAATTACTACTGTTGACATTATTATTTCATTATTGATTATTTGTTATATATGTTTATATGTTCCATTTGTCATAAATATTATATATATATATATATATATATATATATATATATATATACTATAACATGTAAATATTTAATCAATTATTTAATTATTTTATTATTATCTTACTTTATTATTTTTTTTTGTATTTTTTTTTTTTTTTTTAATTTTCTTCCAAATGATATGAAACTAAATATCAAATAAATAATTAAATATTTTAGTATGTAATATAATAAAGTTACTATTTTATATATTTTTTTTTATTTTACATATTACATACTATATCAAGGGGTGAGAACCAGAAGGGCGTAAGTGACATGTTGGGTGAAATGGAGATATATATTTCAAATGAAAGCTCTTGATGAGCTTTTTCTCTTGGCAAAAGTATACTGTCATCCATGAGTGTACAAATTTTTATTATGAACGACTGAAATCAGCACACAATGTCAGATTAAACTAGTAATTTTTTGTTTTGACCCTCCTGTAAAGTTGGTGAAATGTCACTTACGCTTCACTTACAATTTTTTTAGCGTTTTAAAACAATATTCCATTCCTTAAACCAAACCATCCAGCTCTGAGATGAATCAGACCAATGTTTGATTTGAAGCAAAACATTGGCAGTTTCTACACTCAAATCTCATATTTTGCTCTTTATGATAACATGGGGTGTGTTCAAATATGTAATGGTTATGTATAGGCAATATAAAAAGCGATTCTGGCTCATCAAAGAGCGCTAATGAGCCGTGATTATGAAACATGTCCTCATTATATCTAATATCAACATTAGAGATTAAAGAGCCGTGTTGGAGAACTCTAGCGCTACAGTGTGTATGTGTGTGTGTGTGTGTGTGTGTGTGTGTGTGTGTTATCTAGCGTTATCTGTTTTACGTGCCGTAATCAGCTGCTTCCTCTGAGGTTTGATATCAGGGTCAAAGGTGGCACTGCTGTAATTCTGTCTCAGAGCTGTTAATGAGCGACCTTTGAGACGTTATGAGCACACAGGGACACACGGGCGTCATGTGGATACTGTATGATCCTTTAGCCCAGTGCGTCTGCTTTTAAAGTGTTTGTGCGGATGTGAGTCACTGTCGCTTAATGCTGTAGTGTGTGTGTGTGTGTGTGTGTGTGTGTGTGTGTGATCTGACAGATTAAGTGATAAAGCTGTGGACAACGTGACCTGTTTTTACCTGTGTGCATTTGGAAAAAACAACACTGTGTGTTATATTACGGTTTTCCATACCAAGGTTCATGAAACACTGGCTGGCTAAAAATAACAAATGAATTCTTTTTAAATAAAAACAATCAAAATAAAATACATACTGATATTTATTAAATCATTTGTCATTTGTACATTAACTGTCGTCCATCAGAGGACCATGAACGCGCGAATGCATTAAAGTGTTGAAATATTGACTAAATCATAGCATGTAAAAATAAAGATGAATAAATCATTTCAAAATATCAAAAAACATATTTAACAAATTACAAAATTTTACTTTTTGAAAGCATGCCATGTGACCATTAACCAACCATCAGCGAACCACGTAAATGTTAAATTATTGAAATATTAGTTGTCATGAAATAAATTATAAATTAAAATAATAATTAAATAATTAATAATCAAAATGATAAAATATCAACAACAACAGCAAAACACAAAAAAAATGTTTACCTGAACCATGAACATGTGAATAATGTTACTGAAATATTAACTAAATCATAAAAAAATGTTGAATGAACATGAATACATATTTTTAAAATATCAAAATAAAACACCTGCTAGGAAGATAAAATATTATATTTTTACCTGCATGTCATGTGACCACTGACAAATGTAAACATGCAATTGCGTTGTTAAATTCTTGATATATTTACTAAATCATAAACATGTAAGTAGATCATTTCAAATAAATAAATCCTTAAGAAATCCTAAATAAAACAGTAAAAAAGATAAAATATTTTATTTTTAAATACATATCACTTATATTTTAAATATACTCAAACATTAATTTAAAATGTCAAATATTAACAAAATGTAACTTATTTTAGCTCAAAAGAGGTTTGAGCTAATAAAAGATCAATAAAATGAATAAATCATTACAAAAATCTAAATAAAACACTAAAAAAAAATTAGAAAACTAAAATCATAAAAATGTAAATAGATCAGTTCAAATAAATAAATCATTAAGAAATCTAAATGAAATAGTAAAAAAGATAAAATATTTTATTTTTAAATTGTTGAAATATTAACTTTAATTTAAATATAACTTATATTTAAATATCCGTAAACATTAACTTGATATTAACAAAATGTATCTTATTTGAGCTCAAAAGAGGTTTGGCTGAAAAAAATTATTGGTTCAAACTGAAAAAAGTGATTATAATACAGATTTTGTTTGCTAAGTAAAGTTCCTTGAGATTGTGTTCCTTTAGACTAGATTCATGACCGGTCTTTGTTTTGTGAGTGTGGAAAGAGATATGAAATAGCATCTAGAAATTGAAATGCATTGAAATTGTATTTATAGTTTAAACAATGTATAATTTATAATTTAAAATATAATTTATAATTGAAATAAATGTTCACTTTAATAGTATTATAAACTCTAGTACTAGTTATGATTGAGTTAAACTCTACTCTTCTCTTTGTCTTTGCTCCGAGCAGCTCGTGAGTTGGACGCCGTCAATCTGAGAGGGTTTTATATCTGGAAGCTTCAGGACCATCATGACCTTCAGTTCGGTCTCTTCAGCTCAGCCGCTCATCACTCTCGACCCAAAGCTTCCGTCAGCCTGTACCGGGACATCATCACCCACCGTGGCTTTTCGTCCGCCGCTAAACTGCGACCTTTGACCTGCCGGGACGCAGACAACGGGACGAGCTGCGAGCTCTGCATGCGGATCGCAGAGAACAAACCGCTGCTGTTCTTCAGCGTGTGCGTGTCCATCAGCGCGTCCATGCTCTGTGCGCTCGTCATCATCTCTGTGGTGAGGAAGAGGAGGAGGAAGAGTAGAAGAACGCCAATTAACGTCGGGCCGCAGAGACTCAGAGTCCAGCAGAGGTTCCCCATGATGAGGGTGGCACACGGAACTGGACTCCTGCGACGTTAAACATTACATTTAAAGGACTAGTTCAGCCAGACGTGATAAATTACTCAGGCAATCCAAGATGTGGATGAGTTCGTCAACGAAAAGGTGTCATTCCATCACTGTCTCACCAATGGATCCTCTGCAGTGAATGGGTGCCATCAGAATGAGTGTCCAAACAGCTGAGAAAAACATCCCAAGTAATCCATACCACTCCGGTCCATCAGTTTATGTCTTAAGAAGACAAAAGCTGCGTGTTTGTAAAAAAACAAACCCATCATTAAGTCCATAATCCAAAAAACAGTACATTTTTAAGCAAATTTTCAATTTTGGGTAAACACTTCATTTAAAGGGGACATCAGATGCCCATTTTCCAGTGAATATGACTCTTTAGGGTCTTAATGAAACATCTATAACATACTTTGGTTAAAATTTTTCAATGGTAGTGTAAACAACACCCTGCCAACACACATTTATGTTCGAACACCATGAAAAAGTGAATTTTACATCTAAAATCCGCTTTAAGCATTTAAACACTTTGATGCATTGGCACGGAATTTGGTGGAAATTATCATCAGTGTGTCCTAAAGGTGCCTGGAAAGTTTGAAGACAGCGCCACCTAGTGTTCAGAAGAGACAGTCTATACCGTGTCTATTAGAAATCCATCATTAAGTAATTTTAAATTTAAACCATTGCTTCCGGAAGCCCAATATACGAGTTAATAAACCATAATAACGCTTCTCCAGTGAAAAAGTTCATCTACTGTCTCTCTCGTCAAAATGCAGCCTCATATTTGTTTAGAGCTGTTTTGGCTTGCAAACGGTGCTTGATCTGTGCAGATTTCTCTCCTGATTCAGACCAGACCACTTTTTCACTGGAAGCGTTTTTGCGGATTATGGACTGTTTTAGTTTAAAGCCTTTTAATGATGGATTTGTTTATTCTGGCCTCACAAAATGTTAACTGATGGACTGGAGTGGTGTGGATTACTTGTGGATTATTGTGATGTTTTTATCAGCTGTTTGGACTCTAATTCTGACGGCACCCATTCACTGCAGAAGATCCATTGGCGAGACAGTGAAGGAATGACACTTTTTTTTTCCAAATCTGATGAAAGAAACCAACTCATCCTAATCTTACTTGGCCTGAGGGTGATCACATTTTTGGTAGAACTGATGCTTTTAAACACAGGAAAATATGCACTAACAAAGTGGAATTTCATCCTAAGCACTGCACATAATTAAACATCAAATATCTCCAGATTGACTGTGACTGTGTCACAAAATGCAGCAGGTTCTTGTTCAGTGTGGACACATGTCTGTCACATTGCTTCTAGATCAGAGTTAAAACACTGGCAAACACAATGCACTTTAAAATGCACACATATGCGTACAGCCAAAAGACCTGAAGAGTGACAATCCCTAACTAACCCTAAAGCCGGTACACCCTGTAACTTTCACACCATATGTACAAGGATGTGAGAAAAGCACTTTTCTCACATCCCACTTCAAAAAGGCACTATACGGTTCAAATAATGCACCTTTTTGCTTTAACAAAAATGCAAGCATCGCATTTCTGCTTTAAACTCTCCAGAATGATTCCTTCAGTTAGTTCCGTTGTAAATGCTTGACTCAAGATGCTGTCTTGAACCCAGAGTGCTGCTTTCAGGAGGGTTTGTGTATGTTTTGTGTAATATTTTTGGAGGAACTGTATCTGTCCCTGCAGAATCATCCATCAGGAGGCGCTGCTGCATCTGAATTCACATTGGTTAGTATCAGTTCAAATGATTAATGCCTGAGTTTTACTTTTTGATGGACTTTGACTGAATTTTTAAGGTGAAGGAACAATGGGGTGGCTGAAGGAAAACGTAAACAATTTAATGATGAATGTGTGCTGTATATTCTGTAATAATGTAAATAATAATAACATTAAAAAAATATTGTTTGAAACTGCTTAAGACCAAGCTGTATTAAACCATCCATTCGGAAATGTAATATATGACAATACATTGTCCTATATCAAAGGGAATATCTGTATTTTCACTCATGTACATTCTCTGAGTAGATGAAGATATACAAACGTTTTTGTAATCTCTGAAAAATGTTGTAATCATAATATAAAAAGTGGACATTTTTAACATTCTTAAAATATTAAGAAAAGTTGAAGTAACGTTATGTTTAGGTGAAGATAAAGTTAGTAGAATGATGTAAGAACCGCTTTTGCAACCCCTAAATATCGTTAGAACCACAAGAAAACTGGACATTTCAGCATTTTCAAAATATTTTAAAACAATGTTCCTACAACACTTTTATAACCTAAATTTCTTACATGGGAAGTTGCTTTATGTACAGTATTTGTATAGGTCTTTCCAGTTTCCTGACTAGTGAATTGTGGTTAAATCTAAATTAAATAAATTAAAAGTTAATTTAAAATAAAATAAATGAACAGCAGAGGGCCTAAGACAGATCCTTGGCACTCCATACTTTACTGCCATTAGTTGAGATGATTCCCCATTTAAATAAAGTTTGAACAGTCAGATAGTTAGGATCTAAACCATTTTAAAGCCTGTCCCTGAATGCCTGTATAGTTTTGTAATCGATCTATGAGTATGTCATGATTCATAATGTCAAATGCAATAATAAGATCAAGTAAAGCTAGCTCATTTGTAATTTTAACAAGTGTGGTTTCTATGATGGGGCCTGAAACCTGACTGAAATTCTTCAAAGGTATCAAATGTACAGGTATGTATGTTTATGTTTGTCTAATACATTTTAAACGTATGCACATGCATATCCATCTTAAAACTGTCAATACACTGATATTATGTAAGTAAATATAAAAGATAGACATTTAGAAAACGTATGTATTAACATGTTAATACATAACATATTACAACATTAACATGTACAAATTTGGGGAAGTTGCAAAATTAAGCAAAATAAAGCAACCTCCCATACCTCATCTTTATTATCTTTTTTTTTTTTTTTTTTTTTGGTAGGTTATTTTGATACCATGGTACTGAATGAATATCATACTCATGTACAATAATATTTACATACTACTCCCCAGGTAACAGCGAACATTAATGTTCTAAAAATGTTGTTTCAGGGAACATTCGTGGAATAACGACAAATGCCAAATGATTTGTGAACCCTCTCGGAAGCCCTGCTCTGAATCAAATGATACACGAATCTGCTCCGAAGTTCAGATCTGAATCAAAAGACTCGCGAACCCTCTCCGAAGTTCAGATATACATCAAATGATTCACGATAAGCGCTTTGAAGTTTCGATATATAAATCAAAATATTAACAAACCCGCTCCAACGTCCCGAACTGAATCAAATGATTCACGACACCTGCTTTACAGTTCCAGTCTGGATTTGCGCACACGCTCTTCCGATCAGAATCAAATGATTCGCGATTCACACTTTTAGGTTTCGACCTGAATCAAAATAATTGAATAATTGCTAACCCGCTCCGATCGTTTCGATCTGAATTTTCGATACGATTCGAGATTCGATTCTTGAATAATTTTGTGACGCGGTGGCTTAACTGATTCATAGTTAAGAAAAGCTCTGTTTTGCCCATCACTTTTTAAAATTACAAGCAATGTAGAAACTCAATAAAAATTAAAGGTTCTTCAACAAACAGTTTTTTTTTTCCAAGTGAATAACTTCAATCGAATAAATGAAGTATGGGTTTGAGTTTGAATCAATCAGATCGGGTCCAGCGTAATGATTCACTCAATTGAATCGTTTTGTCTGTTCCTTCGCTTCTCGCGTCTTCAGCCATGTTTATACGACACGGTCAGTACTACTACTGGTTTAGCTCGCTAGTTTTGTGAGATTGATTGAAATAAGCGAAAGTATGATGTTTACAAATACATTCCGAAGATTTCAAGGGCGTCGAAGACATCTAACACAAATCTACGAACATATTGAGGTGAGGTAACCGGTTTACTGTTAAATAAGGAAACACTCCATTGATATGATGAGCTGTACCTCAAAATACATGTTAGATGGAAACATTATGATCAACTTTGTAGCTTAAGTAACTATATTTGAAATACTATGAGCACTGCAGTGCAGTTGCTGACAGTTCAATAGGAAATCAGTTCAAAGTCATCTAATATCTTTTAAGTGAATTCAATGTATTACTATATATTTTAATAATTATTTGAGAAATTGTTGTATCTGATTGTATTAGTTAATAGAGTGATAGTCAAAGAGCAAATGGGAGATACCATCAACATATTTCACCTGTTTTGTGTTCAAAAGATTCATTTACATTTACATGTATTTATTTGGTGGACTACAACAAGGAATACAAAAAGTGATTCCTTCAATCAGAATGATTCCTTGACACAGTTCTATAGTGTGTTCTGTTCCAGTGCTCATGAATCAGTGATCTTGTGTTTGAGGAGAACACCTGCAATAAAATCATTGGTTGAAAACCATGAAAAATGTGAGCCGTGTCTGTTCAGTCTGGTTTATGAGCGTCTCTTTTCTTCTGCTCTGCAGGATCTGCTCATGGATTACTATGTCGCTGGAGATCATCTGATGCTGCTGAGTAAGTTTGGTGATCGTATCTGGAGGACATGGCTCAGTTCTACCTAACTGAGATGCTGATAGCCATCAATTCAGTCCACAGTCTCGGTTCTGTGCACAGGTATCTGTACTAACACTGATCAGTTCACCGAAACATGCAAGTCATGATAGAGTGAACAATTTCTTTAATGTCATCAGACAATGGTTTGATTCAGAAAGTTCTCTAAAGGACATGTTTAGTAAAGTGTCAGTGGGAAAACTTCTAGAATTTTTTTAGAAGCGCAACTTAAAAAAAAATGTTTTATGTAAGTTATTTAATCTTTAATCTCATTTTAAAGGGGACCTACACTCTTAAAAATAAAGATGCGTTAAAAGGTTCTTCACAGCGATGCCATAGAAGAACCATTTTTGGTTCCACAAAGAGCCATTCAGTCAAAGGTTCTTTAAATACCATCTCTTTCTTACCTTTTTGTAATCTGAAGAACCTTCTTTCGCCACAAAGAACCTTTTGTGAAACAGAAAGGTTCTTCAGATATTAAAGGTTCTTTATGGAACCATTTAAATAAAAAAGGTTCTTCTATGGCATCGTGAAGCACCTTTATTTTTAAGAGTGTATCGTGCAGAAATCACTGTGTTTAAACACAGTTGTGTGACTGCAGTGTGTGAAAACAACCAGCCTATAATGGTAAAAATCCACCCACTCATTTTTTTTATAAACCCAATAAATCATAAACAGTCTCACTGAACACGCGGTTCCAGATTTCTCCCTTTGTTGACGTCATTGTAGAGAGAATTCATGCGTATTTATGACAATCTCTGCCCTAATCAAAGTAATTTTCACAGTGCACAAATTGTTCTCACCCAACAGAGTATACATATGCAAACATTTTTTGATTTATTGGTAATTAATGTTGATTTTAGCTGTTGAAAGGTAGAGGGACACCACAAATGAAGAAAAGTTTTTTTAATTTAAGTACATTTTCATTTTACATACAACTTTGTGTACTCCAGCTGGGCTTTCTGCATTTTAGAATAATCCGTTAATAGTTTACTCTAATACATTATCATTGTTTTTACGTAATAAACTATATTCCCAATTCATGAAGCCTATGTATTTGGTTTGTACTTGCAATACAAAACAACAACAACATATTGCTTTGATAATAAATCAAACAAGTCAAAGCAGACAGACCAGATGTCATTCCGAAAGGTAGAAAAGCTGTTTCAACCAAATTTAACAAGCTGTACTGCAGCGTTTGTAACCATTGCTCTACATCGCACGTCTGATCTTCATGGTGATGGACTTCAGAGAATTCCAGCTCTTCTTCCAGTCGTACCAGGTGGCCCCAATATTAAAACTGCCATCATGATCTTTTGCCCAGAAATACAGACCAGTAGGGTTTGTGGCATAACAAGCTTTGTACCAAAACCCTCCTAGAAAATATTGTTTAGTGCAGTTCCCTTTTGAAAGGTCTTGGTCTTTGTCAAAGGTGGAGAACTGTGCTTCTTTGTATTATTTATATATATTAAAGAAATTTATATATATTTACATATATTAAAGAAAGACGTCAGGTGGACTTATCTGGTTTTGCATCTGAACTCTTTATATATATATATATATATATATACAGGGGTTGGACAATGAAACTGAAACACCTGGTTTTAGATCACAATTAGTATGATATTGGGCCTCCTTTTGCAGCCAATACAACATCATTTCATCGTGGGAGTGACAAATACAAGTACTGCAAAGCAGCCAGAGGGATTTTGAGCCATTTTCCTCTTGCAGAACAGTGGCCAGGTCACTATGTGATGCTGATGTGGGACAACGTTTCCTGACTCGCTCCTCCAAAACACCCCAAAGTGGCTCAATAATATTCAGATCTGGTGACTATGCAGGCCATGGGAGATGTTCAACTTAATTTTCATGTTCATTAAACCAGTCTGTCACCAGTCTTGCTGTGTGTATTGGTGCATTATTATCCTGATACAGAGCACTACCTTCAAGGTACAATGTTTGAACCATTGGGTGCACATAATGAAACTTTACACTCTGCTCTAACTGGTGTAATGTACAATAAGTGAAGATTGGGCACCAGACAGCGCAAATATAGCCATGAAACCTCCAATACTATATTGGCGAGTGTTTCAGTTTCATTGTCCAACCCCTGTATATCTCACACCTGGAACACATTGACCATGTAATGTCATTGCTGTTTTCATGTTTATCAACGTTTGTTCATATAATGCAGGGATTCCGTGACATTTTTGTCAGCCAAACCCCTTAGGCATGAAATATTTACTTGAGATATCCCAGAGGAAGTTAATATGTAAATAATTTAACAAAACAACATATTAGCGTCTTTATAGTGTGATGTTACTAATTATTATAGACATGCAGGTAAATCAATACATATATGATATATATAATATATATATAAATCTATATCTATATCTATATATATATATATATATATATATATATATATATATATATATAGATTTATATATATTTGAAGTTAATTTTGGATGATTTTTAAAAGTGAATTGATTTAGATGTGCTGTATGTGATTTGACTAGAACACAGGATCAACCCCAGTGGGCCGAAACATCACTGCAATGCCCTCTAGTGAAGAAACAGAGACATCACAATAACAGTTATGACCGCGGAAACCAAGGATTGGCTGGTGGTTAGCATGACTTCTAGTGAGTTGTCATAATTACACCAACTGTTATTAGCATGACATGCTTTTGTACGTGTTGCCAAAGCACTGCAGGAAGAGAAGAGAGAAATAAAAAAGACAAACTAATAAACACATTTTATCATTCGGAGAATATAGTTTTACAAAATGGTGTTCAAATGGTGTTAGTAGAATATTGTAATAAAAAATACTTTTTTTATTAACATTTAAATAACATTCTAATCACAACAAGAATTTTCAGAACTTTTCACTAATTTCACTAAGTGTTCAAAAGTTTGGGGTCACTGTGCATTTTTATTATTTCATTTATCAAGGACACACTAATTGGTCAGAAATGATAGTAAAGACATTTATAATGTTATACAAAAAAAGTCAATTTCAAATAACCTGATATTTCACTCTGTATCTCTTATATTGTTAAAGTTGTGTAAACCAAGGGCCACTAAGGAGGAAGTGGCTTCTATACCACACATGACTTTTCATTTCTCTTTTTCATTTAGAAAAAAAAAAAAGATCTGTAGAGTGAGTGTCTTAAAGACTGTTTTGGAAAGTGAATGAAAAAGTGTGGTTATGGCCAGTTGCTGGTTGCTGAATCTGTATTTTGTTATTACAGGTCTTCTGCGAGTCTTAAAAAGTCTTAATTTGCACTTTAGTAAGTGCAGGCCTTAAAAAGTTCTTAAATTCAAGTCGTGACATTAAATGTTGCATACACATATCTACATTCTACATCCACATCCACATTCTTAAGTTAAGATACTAGGGGACACAGTGCCTCGTTCCCTCTCAGGGAACCATTGTTACATGTGTAACCGAGACGTTTTCTTGTTATGAACGTTATTTAAATGCTCTCCTAACTTTTTCACCCGAATCATAATGCTATTTGAATGCTTTTTTACATTTTAACAATGTTTAAAAAATCCAGCTTTCTTGATGTGATTAGAATGTTATGTAAAGGTTACAAAAACATTACAAATGCTTATCAAGTGCAGAAAACATGTTCAGCATTTTTTTATTTATTTATTTATTTATTTATTGGCTTTATTTGTTGTAAACCCATGGCTAATTTTTTAAGTGAATGTCTGACTCTGATGTGTATACATCACAGATTCATAATTTACTATGGCTATATCATGTTACTATTCAAATTATAAACATGCATTTACATTACGTATCATGTCTGCATGAACAGGATGGGTGGAAGTAACAAAGGTTGCAACACGCTCTCTTGACCCCATGTGCCATCTTGTTAACCTTTGTGGTTGATTACAAAGCATCAAACTCAGGAATCAAACTTTCACAACTCTTGCTTATTAACTCTATCTTTCACATATAGTTCGTTTTAAAGGAACCAAACTCAGTTCACTTACAGTAAACCAGAAAGGGAACCAGCCAAATGTGACCTTAGGTGTCAGTATAGTGGACTGCAATGAAAACTCAGTTCTTTTTTTGGTCCTCTTC
This sequence comes from Cirrhinus mrigala, assembly GCA_036247105.1. NCBI lineage: Eukaryota > Metazoa > Chordata > Actinopteri > Cypriniformes > Cyprinidae > Cirrhinus > Cirrhinus mrigala. The sequence goes on along the minus strand of CM070020.1, from coordinate 1,635,690 downwards.
AGCCCTGAATTGATCTCAGACCCTTTCTTGTTCATACCACAACTTCATAAGAACTCAGACACCAGCTTTCTGTGCAGCAGTGAAATGCTGGAATCTGACCTACTTAAAAAATTGGAAGATGAAGTGGAGAATTTTATTTGTATAACGCTTTTCACAATACAAATCGCTGCAAAGCAGCTTTACAGAAAATTAAAGTTTCTACAATATATTTAATAATAGCTTATCAGTGGTGACTATGTGAAGCTGATGTGCATATGGCAGAAATGTACAGTAAATATCAGCTAATTAATGACAAGTAATAAAGCAGAGGCTAAACTCTATTAACAGCAATAATTATCTGCAGTGTTGGGCAAAGTTACTTTTAAAAGTAATGCATTACAATTTTGCGTTACTCCCTGAAAAAATAACTAATTACATTACTACATTACGTTACTTTTGCGTTACTTTTTAAATCTGAGCAGGTCTTGCTTCTTTGTTTTTAATATAAAACAATTCTAATGTAAAAGCCCTTTTACACCAAAAGTGAAATGAATTCACCTCAGGCTGAAAGAAAAGTTCATTTATGCAGGAGATCACTCTTCAGCTATAAAAAAATGAAGCACAAATGTTAGTTTATCTAAAGTAAGTTTTGCTTATTAGTATGATTGAATTGCATTATCGAAGAGTCAGGATCAAAGACACTCGTTAATAAATGGGATTAAATACATAAAGGATATTTGTTTTAACATATTTAATTATTGCTGGTTGCATCATATTCTGAGTTTGCATTTCACAGTTTTTATTCATTTTGAGGAATACTGAATCTGTTTTTTTGTGAGTGAGATGAATTAATCCATGTTTACATTTGGTCTAAAATACAGTAACATCATGTTTTCTCCCAATTTCCCGACAGGAGACTTGTCAGTCAATAAATGGGGAAAAAAGTAACTAGCGTTACTTATTTGAAAAAGTAACTGAGATATTTTCTTAGAAATTCAAAAGTAATGCGTTACTTTACTAGTTACTTGAAAAATGTAACTTCTACTTGTAATGAGTTACCCCATCACTGATTATCTGTTGCAGAACTTATGGCGAAATTCGGTAGTGCTGTATGTTGTTTCCGGGTTGGCATCATCTCATTTTAGGTGTTCTGGATCCAGACTGAAGCTTGTGTAATTCCTAGTAATTCCTACCAAAAGGCAGAAACAGAGAAACAAATAGAGACATAATTAGCGTAGCTGCTGTTCCAACCAAGCAAAAACAATTTGTTCAACCCAAGCTAAAGAATAATTTTGTGTATTTGATCAGATATAACTGCAGTGCAAGATTTGAATGCTTGGCTAAAGAGATGTGTCTTTAATCTAGATTCAAACTGAGAGAGTGTATCCGAACTACGAACGTTATCAGGAAGGCCATTCTAGAGTTTGGGAGCCAAATGTGAAAAAGCTCTACCTCCTTTAGCGGACTTTGCTATCCTACATACTACCCAAAGTCCAGAGTTTTGTGACTTTAGGGAGAGTGATGGATTGTAGCATGATAGAAGACTAGTTAGGTACGCAGGAGCTAAACCGTTAAGGGCCTTAAGTAATTAGAAATATTGCAGAATGAAGAGAATGTAAAATTGGGGTAATATGATCATATTTTCTTGACCTGGTAAGGACTCTAGCAGCTGCATTTTGGACAACCTGTAGCTTGTTTATTGAAGATGCAGAACAACCACCTAGTAGTGCATTACAGTAGTCCAGTCTAGAGGTCATGAATGCGTGAACTAGCTTTTCTGCGTCAGAAACAGGTAACATGTTTTGTAGCTTGGCAGTGTTTCTAAGATGAAGAATGCTGTTTTTGTAACATGAGAAATATGATTTTCAAATGACTAGTTGCCGTCTAATATAACACCTAGATTTTTGACTATAGAGGAAGTAACTGTACATCCGTCTAATTGCAAATTGCAATCCAAGAGATTCTGTGTGCTGTTTTTTTTTTTTGGTCTAATAAGTAATATCTCAGTCTTACCCGAATTTAGTAGGTGAAACTTGATTTCATCCAATCTTTTACATTTTTAATACACTCTGTTATCTTAGATAATTTAGAAGTTTCATCTGATCTTGTTGAGATATATAGTTGAGTATCATCAGCATAACAATGAAAACTAATCCCCTGTTTCTAATAATATTATTAGACAGATCCTTGTGACACTTTATACTTTACTGGTGATAATTGAGATGACTCCCTGTTTAAATAGACAGAACGGTAGTGATCAGACAGTTATTTGAAGCTGAAGTACTAGATGCTGTCGAATTTACATTTACATTTACATTGTATTTCTGATGTTATCTATTTTATAAGTGAAGAAATTCATAGAGTCATTACTATTAAACTGTAAGGGAATATTTAGACAGGGTGATGTCTGGTTATTTGTTAATCTAGCCACTGTGCTGAATAAGAACCTTGGATTGTTTTGGTTATTTTCTATGAGTTTGCGGATATGCTCGGCCTGGCAGCTTTTAGAGCCTGTCTGTATCTGGACATACTATTTTTCCATGCAATTCTAAAAATTTCCAAGTTAGTTCTTCTTCATTTGAGCTCAAGATGGTGAGTTTCTTTCTTTTCTTACTGTTGTACCATAGCGCAGTACATTTTTCTCTAACCTTTTTCAGTTTGACGGGAGCAACAGCTTCTAATGGATTAGAGAAGATAGTACCCATGTTGCTAGTCATAAACCTGATTTTAAGATTAAAAAGTAACCAACCAACTCAAAACATGCGGCAGCAACAAGCAAGAAGTGAACAAGGTTTAGCTGATTAAACAGGGGTTGTAGGTCGTGAAAGGTCTTTAAAAAAATCTTAATTCATCCTTCCACAAATTAAGGCCTTAAAAACTGTTTAATCAGAAAATAAATTCTTAAATTCATAAAGGCATAGCATTAAATGTTTCATCCACTGCAAAAATTAATTTCTTGCTTTCCAATACAAATATCAAAACATCATTTAATCCTGACAATATTTTGTTTTCTGAGAAAGTGAACAAAATTAAATGAGTTTATACTGTCAGTGAGCTATAAAAACATACGTTCCTTTTAAATTAAGTTGAGCCTGTCGGCAAACATTTGTTCTTGTTTTAATTATAAACACACTTCATTTTTATTTTGCTTTAAACTTTATTTGCTCTGGTAAACAAGAATACTTGTTTACTTGTCTATCAGAAGGCAGTAGAAGTTATTTCCATATTCTAGCTTTTTTGTCAAATCAATTCATACATAATGGAGACCTGTTTGAATTTGTATTTTGTTGCTAATGCAATTCATTTTCTGCTCGCTAGACATTCATATGTAGAGAACACATTGACGTATTGTGTTCCCTTCAATTACAAATATTGACATTCATAAAATGAGCCTTCGTTGGTTAATACTTAAAACACACAAAACAACATACTGCTTTGCATAGACTTTTATTGCTTCAAAATCATAGCAGACAAAGCATGCCAATTCATGAACCCAATTCCAAAACATTTTTATTTAAGGACAATGGATTTGATTTTTCAGCATATTTTAAGAAAGATCCACATGCATGCATAAAGTTGTGGATGTGCGCATAAGCTGCAGTGAAGTATTTGTAAGCCCTGCTCTACTTCACACGTTTGATCTTCATGATGACGGTCTTCAGAGATTTATAGTTGCTCTTCCAGTAGTACCAGAAGGGCCCACTCATCAAACTGCCATCATCTTTCCCCCACCAATACAGACCAGTAGGGTTTGTATAATCGCAACCTTTGTACCAAAACCCTCCTTGAGAGTACTTTTTAGCACAGTTACTTCCTGAATTATCTTTGTCAAAGGTGGAGAACTTCATTCCGTTATGATAACCAAAAGTCTGACCTGCAGAAAGGAGAAACGTTTATTTTAGGCGTCTTAAATTACTTTTTTAAAATAACTAAAAAATCATTCATTTATGCATGTTTAAAACATTCTAATCCTCCTTAATGGGTCACACAATTTAAAACTGGAAAAATTAACATCTGTAATTTGTTTCACCTGCTCCTCCATCTACGAAGCCGCTCACATGTAGTTTGTACCCATCAGCCTCACCGTCCACAGAGAAAGACTCGTACACAGAATAAGCCTTCTTCCCCTCAAAGTCCTCCAAATCTGCTCTGAGTTTATACCGATGCCTGCTGGTCAGCTGGTGAAGAAACTCTAAACCTGTTAAAAACATGAAATGAAACTGGTTTAGTAAATCAAGGAACAATACTGCACTCCTGATTAAATGTCCAAGTTGTCAGTGTGCCTCACTGTTTATTTTTTTTCCTCTTTTGTAGCCCGAAACGTATCAAAAACACTCACCCAGCCAGTATTCGCCTTCTTTATTACCAAAACCCCATTTATAACTCTCCCATGGCCTAAAGAAATTCACCTCGCCGTCCATTCGTCTGAGAAACACCTGAAACATTCAGAAATCATTCATCGAAATTATTACTTCACATCATTCATCTGTTTAATATTTTACAATATTAAAATACTTTTTATTTGGAAATTTAACAGGCTTTCTTTAGCATCAAATATAAATCCTTTTGTGTGATTTCGGTGGTGTCAACAAACAGAGCTGCAAAAATAAACATTTCATAGATAGTAGTAGAGCACATATAAAAGCAGTGAGTGACACTTTGTATAATATTTAATAATAAAATATATCTTACTATAAAATTTGCAAATGTTATTAACCAATGGAACCATACCATACCATACATTATGTTTTTTGGGGTGAAAAAGTTGGTAGAACACAGAAATGTTTTTGTAGACTTTAAATAACATTCATGACCAAAAAAAAAAAAATAAATAAATAAAGGAAATTTCAACATTTTAGAAACACTTCAAAACAATGTTACCATAATGTTTTTATAAACTACTTTTGTTAGCTGCATGGGAATCATGCTGAGATGCATCTGGTAATGAAAGATAATAAAACATTAGCTTAAAGTGAAATACATACAGTCCAGGGTCCTTGGTCATTTAGTCCACCGGAGACCATCTCACAGTAGACCTGCACCGGTCCATCTATTGTGCTGATGGTGTACACGCCACTGGTATTTTTCCCAGTCGAATAAATGTCAGAGCAGTCTCTTGCAAGAAAACAATCTGATGTGACCTCATTAGTCCCCATCAAGATGGGAAACAGTGCAGACAAACACAGAAACACCTGAGAGACACAAACGCAAGATCTGAGCCTGATGTTTGACGTCTGACAAAATCACACTCACATTCTCACATACAGAAACTCACAATCATGTTTGTGATCATCACTTCAGACGTCCAGCTCAGAGGATCAGGTGCACCTGAAATACAGTAAATAAAATCACTTTGTTAGAAAATAAACATGTATTCTATCATTTTCTGACATACGAAACATCATTTTCAAACTGACCAGGATCAAACTCATGCGTCTTTAAATATCTTTCTGATTGACAGGATCCTCCGCTTTATCTGACATTTACAAAAAAAAAAAAAAAAAAAAAAAAAAAACGTTAAATCTTGATAGGACAATCATGAATTCGATGCCATAAAAGGACAAGATTCTGTTCATTTCGCTCTTTTTTTTTTTTTTTTTGACCAACCTGCTTTATAATCTTTAGAAGAAATAAAATAGAAATTAATCGGATTATTATCTGCTATTGCAACAGACAGCTTAAGAAAAACCTTTTTTTTAGTTTAAGGGGTTTAAGATCATGATGCCTTGTTGACAAGCAAATATTCAAACATCTTTAACATGATGCTGATGACCTTTTTATAACAAAGTAAATAAAATTTGAAGACCAAATTTGAGGGTACATAATGTCAATCAGGCCTGGCTCCACACTACAGAACAGCCAAACACTAATTGGTGCTATATTCAATTGAGTAATTGAGTAATATTTAAAAAAACATAAGTAATTTGGTCACATGTTCTAGATGTTTGCTAACGTGTTGCTTGTTAGTTGCTAGGACATTCTGGGTGGTTGCTAGGCTCTTGCTATGCAGTTGCTGGGGTGTTGCTAGAGTATGTTGTTAAAAATGTGTTGTGGGTGATTAAATATTATGTTTTTACACTTCATTTTTAGCTTTTTTTCTTGTGCCTGTAGGATGCCATGAAAATTAATAGTAGTTCAATAACTTACTGTTCTGCCAGTTTATACCTTTGATATTATAACAGTGATGAAGTATTAAAGTTAATCATTGACTCGAAGTATGCAGACGTCATTTTGGTGGGAGCTGTTGCCATGGTGAATCGCAATTTCGGAGCACCATTGATCATGGCTTTTCAATGCCCTGGTGAATGCGCTAAACTCAAGAGTCAGAGTGGACTGAACTAACTCAGTTTAGCTGTTCTAAAACTGAAAACTCAGAGTTTCCCATCTCAGGGTAAGTCAACGCAGAGTTCAAGTTTAAATCAAAGACTATATAATACCCAAGACTTGTCACTCGTATAGTTTTGAATGGGGAAAGATGCAACGCTCATTATGGCTGTGAAGCCCTGCCTTCTTAATGAAAGAGCCAATCGTTCATTAGTAAAGTCAGTGCGTCACTGCAGCTGCCATTAGAAGTCCCGGTTGCTATAGAAACAGTCAGCATTCTGAGACGTGTGCTTAGTACTGCGCATGCACACTGGCTGATCTAGCCTACACTTTTTTAAACGCTATTGGAGCATAAGGAACTATATTTATGAGGCAGTTCTTGTCAGATTTCCTTGGTGATTTAAATTACAAAATTTAATCGTAAGCTTGGTGAACAGTTTTGGAGAATTTGATGTTTCCCCATTCAGAGAAATAGAAGCTGCACTTGCCTGCCGGAGAGGCGTTTCAAAGATGGCCACCGAGTGAAATGACTTGCCTTAAAAGGACTTTGGTTTAAATTCAGAGTTAGTTGAACCTCCTTATTGAAACAGGCCCCATTTCTAGACCAGCTCTTTTTGTTGGCCTTGAATGTTTCAAAGGTGTTAAAGCCCCAATAGTTTGAAAGTTTACCAGATGTAATGGTTGAAACACCTACAATTTTACATGACACCCCTGTCTGTGTTCCTACCAAACCAAAAAAAAAGTGTTTACACATATGTTATGTCCTAAAAACATTAAAGATTTTAAATGAAGCCTATATGTGATAATTAAGGTTAAATGCATAGCCAATGAGCTAGTAACACACACACACACACACACGGCACATTGTACATTATAATTACTCTAGCATCTAGCATCATGGCCTCTAGCATCAATGAAGACAACATTTGACTAAACAACAATCCTTTATAGGCACATTTGAGAAGAAAATAAGTTGACAGTAGGGTTGTTCATTTTGGTTATTTTTCCCAACCAACAGCCAACGCTCGTTAAACGATTATTAACCATTAACCGACTGTCACATAATGTGCAGGGAATGAACGCAGCACGCACATGAAGGTTAACGATAGAGTCTTTAATATATTCCACATGTAAATCCACACAGGTTTATCCACAACAGGAAGGTAACACTCACGTACACATTGACGAGACACAAAGCATAGAACTCAAACAACTTATAAAGGGCGGCTAGTGATACACAGACAGGTGATGGTGATTAACTAATAATGACTTGACAAGGACAGGAACAGGAACAACCATGTATGGACACATGAGGGAAAAACCAACACAAATAGTCCAGGGATGTGACAATTCTCCCCCCTCCCGGAAGGCGTGACCTCACTCTGTAGAGAAAAACAAAGGGATGGATGAAGGGGACTTAGGAGGTGGACAAAGGAGTGGACGTGGGATGGCAACAGGAAGTCAGTGCAGTGGCGGAGGACGGACTCCTGGGGGTAGGACATCAAAGAAAGTCTACGTTGGTGACAGCGGGAGGAGCCAAGGAGGAGACAGAAGGGTCTAGGGCGGATCAGACAGAGGAAGGAGCCAGAAGAGGGACCCTTCTGTGGAGACAGAAGGGACCCAGAGCAGGAGGACGACGCCAGGGGGCTGACCGACGGAGGTGAAGCAAGTGGAGGTGGAGCCTGAGGCGGAGATGGAGAGTCGACAAGTCCAGGTGACACAGAGGATCTGGAGGGCCAAGGCGGAGTCCAAGGCTCAGGCGACCGAGGCGGAGATCCGGAGGTCCGCTGCGGAGCCGGCGCGACAGAGGACTGAGGTGGAGCTGGAGGGAGGGAGGGAGGAGCCCAACGGAGCTGGTGAAACGGAGCGACGAGGCGCAGCCGGAGGAGTGGAGTCCTGAGGCGATGGTGGGTCGACGAACAACCAAGGCGGAGCCGGAGACGAGGGATCCTCCAGCCACAACACTGATGGAAGCTGACAGACCCACGGCAAGCCCACCGCATAGATGGTGGCCTGAGGGGTTGTCAGGAGACAGAGGTGGTGAGGCTAAGGCAGGGATGAATGGATGAGGCAAGAAAGGGAGGGTTTGTGTTTGGGAAATCCAGGCAGGCAGACAGAGGGTTCAGGATCAACTGATAGTTTTGATGATGGTGGGAGAAGAGGGGGCATGTCAGGATATATAACCTCATCAAAGTTTATCAGGTCCATTTGTCCCAGTTCCAGATATATCCACAACGGGAAGGTAACACTCGTGTACACATTGATGAGACCGGACACAAAGCATAGAACTCAAACAACTTATAAAGGGAGGCTAATGATACGCAGACAGGTGATGGTGATTAACTAATAATGACTTGACGAGGACAGAAACAGGAACAACCATATATGGACACATGAGGGACAGATTTTACTTAATTCTTAATTCTAACTCTAAAAGGGTTCACAATCTTTCAAGCAGCACTGACAGCCCAAATTAATAAATTAAGTAAATATTACATAATTATATATAAATTCACTAATAGAATTAAGTAAAATCTACTTACCTAAGTTAAGTAAACTTAACAAAGAAAATAAGTTACTTTTAGCTACTTAATAGATTTATTTTAGTAGCTTTATTTTTACTTGGCAACACTCCAAGTTTTCTTAATATAGCATCTAATAAAACCATGCTTTAAACTTTTTTACTTACTTACATGTTTCTAACATACATTTTCAAATTGGAAGTATACGTTACTTAGAAACATGTAAGTAAATCATACAATAGATGTCATGTAGACACCATATCGACATAAAGCAGCACTCTTCCAAACACAGAGACTTCATTACTTGGTACACAGTACGCAAACGAATTCTAAAGGGTTCACAAACTTTCAAGCAGCACTGTATATGTTATGTATTTTAAACTACATTAATTTCATAGCATTATGCAACTGTTGTATAAAATTTTGTAAGAAATGTTTTTTGTAGCCTTTATATAACATTAAATCACGCTAAGAAAACTGGACATTTCAAAGTTTTAGAAACATTTCAAAACAATGTTCCCACAATGTTTTAATAACCTAAATTTATTACCTGAAGTGTCACCAGAGAAATTTTTTTACAGGTGTATTGTCTGATTCTCTATAAAATGTCATTGCATGTGTAAGATTTATCCTCGTAGAAATGACTAGAACGCATCCAGACACATTCACAGAAGTATCCACATACATTTAGTCAAATTTTGTAATAAATGATCACAGTAAATGTAGACAAATAAACAGATAAGACCATTAAACTGACTGAATTGGTCTGTTATTTCCCTCTTGCATGCGACTGCACAGGTTTAGGGCTCTGTTCTGGTCTGCTGTGTTTCTGTTAAACAGACCCAGTGTAGTTAATTGATGACTGAAGTTCACCTAGTGCTGTTTGGACATTAGGTCAACAATGTCAACATTTCAAGAGACCGGAAGAATTTCAAAAGATTGGTTATGAAGAAGTGGAGTCGTTGTGCTTTAAGTTGATCATGCCAGCCATCTCGCGGTGGTGAGCCTATCTTTAATCATTTTTCAGCGAGTCACTGGTCAGCTGTCACAGAAGGAGAAGTTGGTTCATTTCACTTCATTTGGAACCTGCTCAAATCACTGGCAACTTTTGAAAACTTTAATAATTAACATGTAAACAGCAGAGAAAGGGGTTAAATTAAAAAGTACACAAAACTGACAAAAGTAAATGCACTATTATAAAAACTGTTTTTGTTTTGTTTTTTACTTAAAATTTACTCAAAGTTTACCTAAACATTTGAAAATACTTAACACTAGTTTACTGCTAACCCACCCACTTTTGAAGACCAATGATATTGAACCCACCCACTTTTACCGTCTTTAATTCAGCAAATATATGAGGAATGCCCTATGAAATTAATATCCATTTAGCTACAGCCTTGAATTCCATGCTACTTCTTTCTCAAATTCCACTTGTCCCATATCAATTAATTTAATATTCCGTTAATATTATCTAACGTTAGTTACTTGCACCTGCTACACGGCAGAGGCACAGCCAAGTAAACAAAGCATCTTAGCTTACCTGCTAACCGATATTTTATTTCAACTTTCAATTGTTTCCTTTATTTTTATCTTCACTGAAAATAACTGCCTTTCTGTTGTGATGTGAGATGTGAAAGGGAGAAGATCGATTTCAGCAAAAGGCGGACTCGAATTCCGGTCTCTCGCGTCAAAAACTTTATGCTATGTGCTTTATCATTTACGCCACTGGTAATGCAATTTATCCGCCATCTTTTGTAATGTTGTTATGCTAGCGGCAACAAGGCGGCCTATTTCTACTCCGTGCAAAAAGACACTCCGTTAATTAAAAGGCAGCAGACTACAGTAAATGGCATATACTCCAGTAATTATTTTCTGGGGGAGGACCCACCCACAATGATTTTGCTTCCAATGCCCATGCATTCATCTAATGTTTTTTAAATGTTACTACTCGTTTTAGAATGTTAATAACATTCCCATAATGTGTACATAACCAAGGCTGTCAGTGCTGCTTGAAAGTTTGTGAACCCTTTAGAATTCATCATGTATCAGGTACCAAGTAATGAAGTCTCTGTGTTTGGAAGAGTGCTGCTTTAATTATGTCGATATGGTGTCTACATGACATCTATTGTATGATTTACTTAGATGTTTCTAAGTAACGTACACTTCCAATTTGAAAGTGTATGTTAGAAACATGTAAGTAAATAAAAAAGTTTAAAGCATGGTTTCATTAGATGCTATATTAAGAAAACTTGGAGTGTTGCCAAGTAAAAATAAAGCTACTAAAATAAATCTAAGTAGCTAAAAGTAACTTATTTTCTTAACTTAATCACGATTAATCGCAGACAAAATAAAAGTTTGAGTTTGCCTAATATATATGTGTGTGTACTGTGTTTATTATGTATATATAAATACAAACACGTTCATGTACATATTTAAGAAATATTTACAGGTATATGTATTAATTATAATTTTTATATCATTTATATTATATGTAAATAAAAATATTTTGTACATAAATAATATATTTCTCTTAAATATATACATTAATTTGTGTGTATTTATATATTCAGAATAATTACACACAGTACACACACATATATTTGTCACACAGTCACCTGTCTCACCAGCCACAGTCACTCGTTCCCAGTCACCCGCCTTCTAATTGGACACACCTGGAATCACTTACCTGCACCACATATAAGCACATGCACTCCACTCAGTCAACGGCTGGTCTTGAGGTCTCTACGTTGGGATTACCTGCCTGTCTCTGCTTACCTTCCTAGACGGATCGATGCGAGGATTTCTGGAAATGAACCTTAAGAGGATTACATGAGAGATAAGACTTTGAACTTTATATTGCTATATGCTTCCACCTTTTTGATCTCACCTCCCTTTTGTCTTTACGTTGGAAGCCTCTGAGTTTATGCAAATAAACCTTGTGTTCGAAAACTTACCTCATCTTTGCCTCTCTCAACTGTGACAGAAGACCAGCCCTGACAAAAGAACTATGTGCACTATGGATCCCTCTGCCACCATCTCTCCACCATCGGCCAGTCCCATGGCTCGTCCAGCGACCTACTCGGGAGATGCGGCCATGTGCAGTGGGTTTTTATTACAATGTTCCCTATACTTCGAGCTCCACCCTCACCAGTTCGCCAACGATCAAGCAAAGGTCACCTTTATCATCTCCCTCCTTGCCGGAAGAGCCCTGCAATGGGTTGACGCCTTGTGGAATTCGGAGAGTCCTTTGATCTGCTCGTTATCAGGCTTCATGGAGCATTTCAAGGAAGATTTCAGCCAGGCTACCACCGAAATTTCAGCGCATGACGAACTCCTCAGATTACGGCAAGCCAATTTAACAACCCATGACTACACTCTCCGCTTCCGCACCCTCGCGGCCAGTAGCAGGTGGAACGAGACCGCCCTCTTCGCAGCCTACCTGCGAGGACTAAACCCGCTCCTTCGTCAGCACATGGCCATCTATGAAGATTCAGTAAGCTTGGAGAGTTTCCTACAGAAGGCTTCCCATATCTCTCAACATATGGAGCTTCACTACGAGTACTGGGTGATGACCTATGGCCTGTCCAATAGTCCGTCCATCTTCCAAAATTTCATGAATGAAATATTCCGGCTCATGCTCAATCAGTTTGTGATTATTTACATTGACAACATTCTCATTTACTCACCATCACTCCAGGACCATCACCGCCATGTCACACAGGTACTCCAACGTCTCAGGGAACACCACCTCTACCTGAAGCCTGGGATGTGCGAGTTCCACAAAACCACCATCCATTTCCTTGGATACATCGTCACCCCTGCTTGAGTTCAGATGGACCAGAGGAAGGTGGATGCGATGTGGAACTGGCCACTCCCTACTACCATCAAGGAGATGCAGCGGTTTCTGGGGTTCGTCAACTTTTACAGGATATTTATCTCATTACAGTCAGCTTTCAGCTCCTCTCACCTAACTGATCCGTCAGAAGAACAAGAACTTATCATGGACTCCTGAAGCTAGCCAAGCCTTTCAAGACCTCAAACAAGCCTTTTGTGCGGCCCCAGCTTTCACACATCCAGACCCCAATATCCGCTTCGTGGTGGAGGTGGACGCGGCAACCCTGGGAGTGGGCGCCGTTCTGTCCCAATGGAGAGGTGAATCCCCTGTACGCCATCCATGTGTGTTCTTCTCTAAGAAACTGCCCCCGGCGGAACAAAATTACAACGTGGGAAATAGAGTAAATAACTTCTGGCCATCAAGCTCGCCCTCAAGGAGTGGCGGCATTGGCTGGAGGGTGCCCAGTTTCCATTCCAAGTAATCACAGATCATAAGAATTTACAATATCTCTGAGAAGCCAAAAGACTAAATCCTCATCAGGCCCGTTGGGCACTCTTTTTCACCCGGTTCCATTTCACCATCACCTACCGACCAGGAAACAAGAACACCAAAGCCGATGCTCTGTCCCGCCTTCATCAACCTGACCCACAACCAGACGAACAGGAATCCATACTACCTACTTCAGTGTTTGTATCTCCTATCACCTGGGCACTCGACAGTCAAATAGAGGGGAAGACCTTCGTTCCTACCTCTCTACGACATGCCCTTCTGGAGTCCTCCGGGATCCGGACATCCAGGGAGCTACTGAACCCTCTCGCTCCTCAAGAACCATTACTGGTGGCCCAACATGGCCCGGGATGTCACTCGATATGTCAAAGGATGTTCGGTCTGCGCCATCACCTCAACACCTCGTCATCTGCCCAAGGGCAAGCTGGTACCTCTGCCCATTCCTCGCTGACCCTGGTCCCACCTAGGCATCGACTTCGCCACCGATCTGCCTCCTTCCAACGGATACACCACAATCTTTGTAGTAGTTGACCGATTCTCAAAGGCGTGCAAGCTAATTCCGTTACGCGGTCTCCCTACCGCTCTCGAAGCCTCTGAGGCTTTATTTCAACATGTGTTCTGAAACTTTGGGCTTCCTAAGGATACAGTGTCAGATCGGGGCCCACAGTTCATATCCAGGGTCTGGGGAGGATTCAGCTTGTCATCGGGGTACCATCCTCAGATGAATGGCCAGACCGAGCGGAAGATCCAGGAGATCGGGCGGTATCTCTGGGCCTACTGCCACGAACATCAGGACACCTGGAGCCAGTTCCTACCCTGGGCCGAATATGCCCAGAATTCCTTACGGCAAGACACCACCGGCCTAACTCTCTTCCAATGTGTGCTTGGCTTCCAGCCACCATTGTTCCTGGTCAGGGTTGCTTTCTGAAGTCCCAGCGGTAGATTACTGGTTTCAGGAGAGCGAGAGGGTATGGGACTCAGCTCACATCCATCTCCAACAGGCAATCCGGAGGCATAAGGACAATGCAGACGCGCGTCGTTCCGATAATCCCATCTACCGAAGCTGAGTCCCCGGTATATAGGTCCTTTCCCCATTGCTCGTCAGGTCAACGAAGTCACTTACCAATTGCACTTACTTTACAGTTATCGCATCTCACCAACCTTCCACGTCTCCCTATTGAAACCTTTTGTTAATCCTGTTCTTCCTCCATCCACAGAGCACGAGACACCCCCTCCTCCGCCTCCACCCAAGATCATCTCTGATAACATCTTCAGAGTCCACGAGATCCTTGACTCCTGGCGGCGAGGGGGCAACCTTCAATACCTCGTAGACTGGGAGAGGTACGGTCCCGAGGAGAGATCGTGGGTCAATAGAAATGACATCTTGGATCCGACTCTCCTCTGAGACTTCCACCAGGCCCATCTGGTCCATCCCGCTCCCAGGGCACGTGTTTGTCCTCGTCGTCGGTCAGGAGACGCCCGTGGGGGAGGGGGTAATGTCACACAGGTCTTGAGGTCTCTACGTTGGGATTAACTACCTGTCTCTGCTTACCTTCCTAGACGGATCGATGTGAGGATTTCTGGAAACGAACCTTAAGAGGATTACATGAGAGATAAGACTTTGAACTTTATATTGCTATACGCTTCCACCTTTTTGATCTCACCTCCCTTTTGTCTTTATGTTGGAAGCCTCTGAGTTTATGCAAATAAACCTTATGTTTGAAACTTACCTCATCTTTGCCTCTCTCAACTCTGACAATATTAGGCAAACTTTTGTGACAGTAGGGTTTGTATGCAATTAATCACGATTAATTGTTTGACAGCCCTATAATTAATATTAAGTACAATATTATAAGTAGACTGTACAGAGCAGTAGCAGTAAAATTTACTTTAAATGTGTTTGTGCAAATTGTTATGAAGAATTTAAGTAAATCTACAAGTTGGAATCCACGGTGAAATGAAGCAAACAAACGTTCAATGTTAGCTATGTCTCTATGGGTGAAACATCCTCTCTTAAAACTCCCTCCCTGCCATCTATACCCCTTCAAGTAACATCTCGTCTAAATGGCAGGGCGTACGCAGCAGCAGGTCAGGCTGTGGGTGCTTTGCATACTATGGCTGTGCTTCAAGCCTACCAGGCTGATCTGTTCAAAGATCTGGACAAAGGTCAGGGTCTTTCCCCTGATGGGGATGCTGAGCTGCGCCGCACCACGGATCTTGCTCTCCGTGCCACCAAGCAGGCTGCCACTGCCATGGGCAGGTCCATGGGGGCCATGGTGGTTACGGAGAGACATCTGTGGGTGAATTTGGCTAACCTCGGGAAGAAAGAGAGGGGCTTTCTTCTTGATGCACCAGTCTCGCCTTGCAAACTTATTGGTGCCTCCGTTCTGAGGAACGAAGACGAGCTCAGAAGACTAGTGTCGCTACTCGCGCCCCTCCCCCACCTGCAGGTGGTCCTAGGAGAAGGCGTGGGCCGAGGGGAGATAGGCAAGACCTGAGGGAAGTGATCCAGACAAGACAGCGCTCTCGCCTCAGAGTAAAAACTAACACCTACTCGTTTTCCTCTGGGGGTTTCCATCTCCCCTTCTCAATTCCCCTTGAACTTTCTCTTTTTCAACCTGACTGAAGTTAGGTGGCGTCTTCCTGCTCGCTTCCTACCGGACCCATGATGTTTTAGGTTAGCTTTTATACTTATAAATCTACCTTTACTGATGGTCTGGACCTGGGACTGGCCTTCACCTCCTGAGTTATGCGCGGGAACCACGGATGAGTGAGTACGATCCTTTATTATGTGTCTAGCCATGCTATATGCCTATCCCCAACCATCCCAGTGATCTAGTGAGTCGTCCCGCCGAGGAGCGGGCTTGACCACGCTATGTTTCACCCATGTATGAGTGGAAGGCGTTTCTGCGGAAACCCTTCTGAGTGCTCTGAGGAGCATTGGCTATGGTCTAGGCCCTTGTTCTCGAGAAAAAAATTCATTCTTATGGTAAGGCCCACACGAACCCTTGGGCTTAATTATATATTTATTATAATTAAAAATGACTTGAAAACCACAAAAATATTATGTCAACTCCGTCATTGGCCCGTCACCAAATCTTATGGTGCCATCTGACGGTGTTGACAAGTTTGTCATTTCTTTCACAAAACAAATGAGTTCATGTAGTAGTCTTTTTTTTTTTTTTTTTCTCTGTTAATGCTAGATGCTAATAGAACCTGCTTCAAAAGAATAAAATGATCTAAACATTTCAAATAATTTCCTCAGAAATTGGAAGATGCCCCTGATATTGCCTGATTTTATTAAATTTTAATGAATGTTGACAAAAAGTGGGGACAGCTTTGAAACCTTATGAAACACCCCTGTGTCCTTGGAAAAACAACCTTGCTTTGATATGAGATTGAAGTGTTGCTTTTGATAAAACAAGCCATTTGTCATCATTAAAAAACATGCGTATCCATTTTGCTGCATATGAATGATTAAACCCTTCTCTGTGGACACACTGTTGTACATGTAGATGTAGTGAGATGACAATAACTGTCATAGAATTGATATAACAATGATAATATAAAATTTTAAGGTATAATTGTGTTATTAATCCCTCATAACATTTACAATTGAAAATATTTTCATTTTTAAACCTAATAGCAGTTACAACTGCTGGACATGTTTTGTCCCATGTCTCAAAAGAGTCAATGATCTTCTGCAGCCCTCTAGTGGCTTTAGTTGAAGTTTAATCATATTTTAATATCAAGAGGGCTTTTCTTCCAATAGATGGCAGCAGTTTTTCGCTAAACCATGGCACATTGTCCATTATCATTTCCATTAATTAAATTAAAACATCTTTAAAGTAAACTTTACATAAATTGTTGCTATTTTAAAAAAAAAATAAAAATTAAGGTAAATACATTTAAATGTACCATAAATGCCCACAAAACTACAAAACTACGTAAGTCTACAATAAAATGACAGATATTACATATTATAAAAAACACACATTGGGTAGTGGTAGTTTACTGATTAACACATAAATAACACATTAAACACGGTGTCACTCCAATCATATGTGTATGATTTGAGCTTTGGGTGCATTAAAATAATTGAACTTCTGCGGCTAGACCGTATGCGACCGCCCGACCGAATGTGATGTATTCTAATCAATAACAGTTCTAATCGAGGAAAGCAATGTTTGAGTGGTTTAACTTTGTCATAATTACTGCAAATTCAGAGTTGTATTATTAGCATGACATACTTTTGCACGTATTGCCAAAGTACTGCAGGAAGAGGAGAGAGAATAAAAAGAACAGATTAATAGATATATTTTAATATTCAAAATATATTAAAAATAAATATAAACGTTCAAATTGAATCATATTTTGTTGGTAAAATGTTGTAATATTTAAATAACATTGTCATGACAAGAAATTAATGCTAATTTCCTGACCAGTGATTTGTGGTTAAAATTGTAAAATGTGCACTATTAGTAGCATATATATATATATATATATATATATATATATATATATATTATAAAATAGTTTTTTTTTTTTTTTTTTTGGCTTGGCCATTTATTCATTCATTCATTCATTCACTCATGCATGCATGTTTGGGATCACTATATATTATTATTATTATTATTATTATTATTATTATTATTTACATTTATTTAGTTTGATCCTTACATTTTATTTTATTTTATTGATCTTAAAGGGGCATTACAAAAATAACCTTCATAAAACCAGAAGATTTTATAGTATGTCATGGCATGTTTATTCACTAACGTCATGATAAAAACATTTGAATGTTTGCATGTCAAAAAGTCAGGACCTGGTTGTAACAAACGGCATTGGATAAGAATATATTAATGATCTTTTAGGGTTTTCTTAACCGTTTTTCTTACATTGTCTTTAATGTTGCAATCGGTTGCAGATAATTGCTTTATCAAAACTGTCAAATGATATACATTTCTCGTCTAATTCCTCTGAAGATGATTCAGTTCTGGACCTTTGGCAATATGGAACCCCCCCCCGAGATTTTGTTCGTGAATCATAATGTCAAAATTCAAATTTGAAATTGAATATCTCTTTTCAACTGGTTTGGTTTGAGTTTAAATGAATCGGAGCTGTTCCAGCGTAAATGACTCACTCAGTCAGTCTGTCTGTTTCTCCGCTTGTCTTGTCTTCAGCCATGTTTACGTGACACTGTCAGTACTACTGCTGGCTTAGCTTACCAGTTTTATGAGATTAATTGAAATAAGTGAAAAATATCATGTTTACAAACAACATATCCATATATTTCCATTCCGAATATAACCGCTTTCCATGTCAAAGACATCCAACACTAATCTACGAATATATTAAGGTGAGGTAACTGGTTTGCTGCTAACTAGTGAAACATTCCATTAGTATGACGAGCTGCAGCTCAAAATACATGTTAGATGGAAACATTGTGCATTATGATCCACTTTGTAGCTTAATTCACTATATTTAAAATAGTTTGAGCACTGCAGTGCAATAGGAAATAAATTGAAAGCATCCAGTCATCTCATACTATAGACCCTTTTCACAAGACTGTAATGACGCATTTCAACGGTCATCATCATCATAAATCCTTGACATTTTTTCATATTTTGATTTTTTTTTTTTTTTTTTTTTTAATACATGTACATTTATAACACTATACTTTGTATTATATCACCTTTTCATCAAGTTACAAAAAACATGTTAAGGCTAATGTGAGGGCGTTTCTAATGCACCGTCTATGGGAGGGACGGTATATTTGACATCGTTCTCTCTTCTGACTGCTGATATCAGTCTCTCTCAATTTTTTTTCCTTTGATTGACAGTCGTGAAAACACTACCGTGGAGTTTTTATTTTGATATTTGAGCAAATGGGAATGCAAAAAATATATTTGTGATATTCTCCCATTCACTGCTCTCGGATTTTACCCAATAATGACAACTTCCGCTATGAGAAACGTGAGAAAGGTCCATTGAAGTGAATGTTCAATTTATTTATGTAATGTAATGTAATAAACATTTGAGAAACTGTTGTATATGATTGTATTAGTCTATATAGAGTGATACTCAAAAAAAAAAAAAAAAAAAAAAAAAAAGTGAGCCGTGAGTGAGATGAAAAGATGTTCTGCAGGCGTCTCAGTTTTATTGTCTTCTTGCAATAATGTCAAAGTTTGACTCCTGTGCATTATTTTGCAAGACAGAGAACACTCTTCTCCACAACATTGTCTGTTCATTCTGTTTTATGAGTGCCTCTCCCCTTCTGCTCATGGGTCACTATGTCGCTGGAGATCTGCTGATTTGCTGAGTAAGTTTGGTGATCGTATCTGGAGGACATGGCTCACTTCTACCTGGCTGAGATGCTGATGATGGCCATCGATTCATTTCACAGACTTGGTTCTGTGCACAGGTACACTATATTGCCAGAAGTATTCGCTCACCCATCCAAATAATCGGAATCAGGTGTTCCAATCACTTCCATGGCCACAGGTGTATAAAATCAAGGACCTAGGCATGCAGACTGTTTTTACAAACATTTGTGAAAGAATGGGTCGCTCTCAGGAGCTCAGTGAATTCCAGAGAGCTTTGTGGAATGGGTTTCCATGGCCGAGCAGCTGCATCCAAGCCATACATCACCAAGTGCAATGCAAAGCGTCGGATGCAGTGGTGTAAAGCACGCCGCCACTGGACTCTAGAGCAGCGGAGACGTGTTCTCTGGAGTGACGAATCGCGCTTCTCCATCTGGCAATCTGATGGACAAGTCTGGGTTTTGGCGGTTGCCAGGAGAAACAGTACTTGTCTGACTGCATTGTGCCAAGTGTAAAGTTTGGTGGAGGGGGGATTATGGTGTGGGGTTGTTTTTCAGGAGCTGGGCTTGGCCCCTTAGTTCCAGTGAAAGGAACTCTGATTGCTTCAGCATACCAAGACATTTTGGACAATTCCATGCTCCCAACTTTGGGAACAGTTTGGAGCTGGTCCCTTCCTCTTCCAACATGACTGTGCACCAGTGCACAAAGCAAGGTCCATAAAGACATGGATGACAGAGTCTGGTGTGGATGAACTTGACTGGCCTGCACAGAGTCCTGACCTCAACCCGACAGAACACATTTGGGATGAATTAGAGCGGAGACTGAGAGCCAGGCCTTCTCGTCCAACATCAGTGTGTGACCTCACAAATGCGCTTCTGGAAAAATGGTCAAAAATTCCCATAAACACACTCTTAAACCTTGTGGACAGCCTTCCCAGAAGAGTTGAAGCTGCAAAGGGTGGACCGACGTCATATTGAACCCTATGGATTAGGAATGGGATGTCACTTAAGTTCATATGAGAGTCAAGGCAGGTGAGTGAATACTTTTGGCAATATAGCGTATCTGTATTAACACTGATCAGTTCACCTAAACATGCAAATCATGACAGAATGAAAGATTCCTTTAATGTCATCAGACAATTCAGAAAGTTCTCTAAAGCACCTGTGTAGTAAAGTGTCAATGGGAAAACAACTAGAATTTTTAAGAAGTGCAACTTCTAAAACAATCTTTTGGTATGTAAATTATTACATTTCATTTGCCTGTATTTAATCTCACTTTTAATAAATAATAAATTAAGAAAATATGCCAATTGAACAAAGTTGAATGGGTTCAGTTATGTACTGCTCAAAGGCAACCGCTTCCAATTGCTTCTTTGTTCTTTTTAATGTTAATTAAACAACAGAACACAAGGAAATCACTCACTGCTTTTGATTGAACAGCTTTTGTAACTTTAATAAGGATCTTTAATTTATACAGTCAAATATGCAATGTTATTTTACATTTGATTACTTTATTCACTTTCTGTACCTAAAAACTACCTCAAGATACCTACCTAAAAACCTCAAAAGCACTGTTTGTTATTTGTATCTTTGCTCTATCTTGGGCAGCTGTGGCCTAATGGTTAGGGAGTTGGGCCTGTAATCGAAAGGTCGTGGATTCCAGTCCCAGGTCAGGCAGGGATTGAAGGTGAGGGGAGTGAATAACCAGCACTCTCTCCACCATCAATACCACGACTGAGGTGAGTCCCTTGAGCAAGGCACCGATCCCCCAACTGCAAGAACATACACAGAAGTGAAGAGGTGACACCATAGCAGAGAACAAATGCAAACACACACACACACACAACTAATTCTGTATGATTTATAAGCTTGTTTCCCCATGAGGACCTCAATTTAGGTCCCCACGGTGACACGAGTCTCCATGAGTCTGTGTGTAATCAGGTTTAGGTCCCCACCAGGATATAAAACCAAGACCACACACACACACATATAGCATGTGTGTTCAGGTATGTGGCATAATTGCAAAAAATGCTAAAGATTTCTAAACACGTAGGAATATTATCCTGTATAGTACATTAGGTTAGGGGCGAGTGCCACCCCTTGTACTTTTGTTTATTGGCTAGAAAGTGTAGTTTAGCTAGGGCGTCTCGGACGCTGAAGACTTTTTCTTCGTGGCCAAAAGTTTTGAGAATTACATAAATATTGGAAATTGAAAAAGTTGCTGCTGAAGTTTTTATAATAGCAATTTGCATATACTCCAGAATGTTATGAAGACTGATCAAATGAATTGCATAGTCCTTCTTTGCCATGAAAATTAACTTAATCCCAAAAAAAACTTTCCACTGCATTTCATTGCTGTCATTAAAGGACCTGCTGAGATCATTTCAGTAATCGTCTTGTTAACTCAGGTGAGAATGTTGACGAGCACGAGGCTGGAGATCATTATGTCAGGCTGATTGGGTTAGAATGGCAGACTTGACATGTTAAAAGGAGGGTGATGCTTGAAATCATTGTTCTTCCATTGTTAACCATGGTGACCTGCAAAGAAACGCGTGCAGCCATCATTGCGTTGCATAAAAATGGCTTCACAGGCAAGGATATTGTGGCTACTAAGATTGCACCTAAATCAACAATTTATAGGATCATCAAGAACTTTAAGGAAAGAGGTTCAATTCTTGTTAAGAAAGCTTCAGGGCATCCAAGAAAGTCTAGCAAGCGCCAGGATTGTCTCCTAAAGAGGATTCAGCTGCGGGATCGGAGTGCCACCAGTGCAGAGCTTGCTCAGGAATGGCAGCAGGCAGGTGTGAGCGCATCTGCACGCACAGTGAGGCGAAGACTTTTGGAAGATGGCCTGGTGTCAAGAAGGGCAGCAAAGAAGCCACTTCTCTCCAAAAAAAACATCAGGGACAGATTGGTCTTCTGCAAAAAGTATGGCGAATGGACTGCTGAGGACTGGGGCAAAGTCATATTCTCCGATGAAGCCTCTTTCCGATTGTTTGGGGCATCTGGAAAAAGGCTTGTCCGGAGAAGAAAAGGTGAGCGCTGCCATCAGTCCTGTGTCATGCCAACAGTAAAGCATCCTGAGACCATTCATGTGTGGGGTTGCTTCTCATCCAAGGGAGTGGGCTCACTCACAATTTTGCCCAAAAACACAGCCATGAATAAAGAATGGTACCAAAACACCCTCCAACAGCAACTTCTTCCAACAATCCAACAACAGTTTGGTGAAGAACAATGCATTTTCCAGCACGATGGAGCACCGTGCCATAAGGCAAAAGTGATAACTAAGTGGCTCGGGGACCAAAACGTTGAAATTTTGGGTCCATGGCCTGGAAACTCCCCAGATCTTAATCCCATTGAGAACTTGTGGTCAATCCTCAAGAGGTGGGTGGACAAACAAAAACCCGCTAATTCTGACAAACTCCAAGAAGTGATTATGAAAGAATGGGTTGCTATCAGTCAGGATTTGGCCGAGAAGTTGATTGAGAGCATGCCCAGTCGAATTGCAGAGGTCCTGAAAAAGAAGGGCTAACACTGCAAATACTGACTCTGCATAAATGTCATGTAATTGTCGATAAAAGCATTTGAAACGTATGAAGTGCTTGTAATTATATTTCAGTACATCACAGAAACAACTGAAACAAAGATCTAAAAGCAGTTTAGCAGCAAACTTTGTGAAAACTAATTTTTGTGTCATTCTCAAAACTTTTGGCCACGACTGTACATTTTCTTTTCATAGTCAGGATTAGGGGGGGAATATTAAGAAGTTAGAGGGTTTTGGTTTTGTTATTTTCTTTGATTTAGCACCACCCACGTCCCCTCTTCCCGTTCGTTTTGTCTTGTTTTTCTGTTTATGTAAATACTGTACATATATACCACTCTTTTTGATTCCACCACACCTTTGTAGTTTCCACCTTTAATAAATCACTTTTGTTGCACAATATCTTTTGTCCTGCGCACTGCATGTATGTGTATGTTTTTTTTTTTTTTGTTTTTTTTTTAATGTCTGTATTTTTAAATGTTCGACCCCAGAACCCCTAGACCACTTTGGAGTCGTAACAGTAATGTATAAACTTAAATGTAAATAAAAAAACTCAAACTGAAAAACTCAATGTTTTCAAATGTGGGAACGGCAAATGATCTTCTGCAGCAATCTAGTGGCTGTAGTTGAAATTTCGTACTATTTCAATTTCATAAATGTTTTTCTATGGCAGGGGTGGCGAACTCCGGTCCTGGAGAGCCTGCAGCCCTGCAGAATTTATCTCCAACCCTAATTAAAACTCACCTGCCTGTAGCTTTCTAGTAACCCTTTAGACCTTGATTAGCTTGTTCAGGTGCGTTTGATTAGGGTTGAAGCAAAACTATGCAGGGCTGCGGCTCTCCAGGACCGACGTTTGCCACCCCTGCTCTATGGCATCAGTCTTCCACACTGTTCATGTCATCTTCATGAATTAAATTAAAATATGTAGATCTTCTTTTAAGTGAATTTTAAATAAATTGTTGCTATTTTATATATACAGTGAAAGATATTACATATTAAGAAAAAAAAAATGCATACATTCCTGTGCGTTATAATCTATCAAGTGCAAAAATAATGTTGCACTTGTATTCAGTCTCTCTGTCTTTCTCTTTCTCTTTCTCTCTCTTCTCTCTCTCTTTCTCTTTCTCTCTCTCTCTAGTAGGAACTACTACTACTACTACTACTAAAAAAAAAACAAACAAAAAAAACATACAATGCCGAACTCTGTGTCAGCATACTGTATGGCTTGTGATTTCTCAGGTGTCATACATTAAATTGGGATCACTTTTTTTTTTTTTTTTTTTTTTAAACAAATGGACAGTTTTATTAATCATGGACACATTACATTGGTGAAAAATGACAACAAAGACATTTATAATGTTAAAAAAAAAAGCAATAAAAAATACAAGTATCACTTGTATATCTTAGATTGTGTAAAACAAGGACCAACAAGGAGGTCAATTTTTTATTTCTCTTTTTCATTTAGAAAAAAAAAAAAAAATCTGTAGAGTGAGTCTCTTAAAGAGAAGTATTTTGGGAAGTGAAGGAAGAAGTGTGGTTAAGTGTGCTGCTCTGGGTGTGTGTTAACAATGTGTGTGTGTGTGTTTGTGTGTGTGTGTGTGTGTATGTGTTCACTACTCACTGCTGTGTGTGTGCACTTTGGTTAAATGCAGAGCACAAATTCAGAGTATGGGACACCATATTTAGTCCACTATACTTTTACTTTCCTTTTTTGACCAGACGTGCCACTTCTCGGAGACACGTTCAGCACAGGATTTCTAAATTGCCTAAAATAACCAGGTGTTGGTTGTTTGTGCTGTGCTGATCGATCGTTGTACGACATCAAAGTACCGCAAGAGCTAGAGAGCAGAGCAGACGCAGATGACCAGGTCTTAAAATTTGGAAAATAAAACCCCAGATGAACAGCAGCACAATGACATGTTGCACCGTGTCATTATTTAACAAAAATAGAGCCAAAATGGAAAGGCCTTGTGTGACAAAATTAGGACACCCTTACTGTTAACACAGGGATTAAGAGGCACTGCTAATCAAATGCCTTTGATTAACTGATCATCAGCAAGATTGAGCACCTCCATAAAAGCAGAAGTTTTGGCAGTTTGCTGCTCTGAAGCCTTCAGGTGTGTATTAACAAATGTCTAGAAGAAAAGACATCAGAAATTATCTTGGAGGAGCAAATGTTGCTGCCATCCGAACAATTTGAAGTCCATCATTCTACAGTGAGCAAGTTTATTCACAAGTGGAAGACATTCAAAACAGACACCAATCCTCCCAGGAATGGACGTCCCAGCAAATTCACCACAAGATCAGACCATGTGATGCTTGGAGAAATGGCAGACAACCCGACAACTACATCTCAGACTCTACAGGCCTCAGTTAACATGTTAAGTGATAAAGTTCATGACACAGTACAATTAGAAAAATTGGACAAGTGTGGTATATTTGGAAAGCTTGCCAGAAGAAAGCCTCTATCTATCTAAAAAAAAAAAAACACATGGTAGCATGGTTTAGTTTTGCAAATTTGCATCTAAACAAACCATAAGACTCCTGGAATAATGTCCTTTGACCAGACAAGACCAAAATGGAGATGTTTGGCCATAATGCACAGCGCCACATTTGGTGAAAACATAAAGAGCATATCAGCACAGACACCTCATAGCAAAAAGTCACACATGCTGGTGGAGGGCTGATGATTTTGGGCTTGTTTTGTAGCCACAGGACCTGGACACCTCACAGTCATTGAGATGACCGTGAACTCCTCTGTATAACAAAGTATTCTAGAGTCAAATGTGAGGATATCAGACCGAAGTTGGGCCAGAATTGGGTCATGCAACAGAACAATGATCCCAAGTACAACAGAACGGTGGAAAAGAATCAAGGGGTTGCAACAGTCCAGACCTCATCCTGACTGAAATTCTAGGTGAGAGTGGTGCATAAATAAATGCCCACAAACCTCAATAAACATAAAGAAGAGTGGGCCAAAATTCCTCCAGAACGAGATACTGATGAAGTTGTACAGAAAATTATTACTCCAAGTTATTGCTGCTAAAAGTGGATCTACAGGCAATTGAATCATAGGGTGTCCTAACTTTGTCACACATGGATTTTCCATTTTGGCTTAATTTTTGTTCTTTAAATAATAACACGTTGTGATACGTCATGATGACGTTGTTCATCAGAGGTTTTATTTTCCAAATTTTAATACCTGCTAATGACAATATCATTTTTATGTCCTGATACAGAAAACCATGGAATTCAATAGTGTGTTCCAACTTTTTCACATGACTGTGTGTGTGTGTGTGTGTGTGTGTATATATATATATATATATATATATGTATGAAGAGTTCAGATGCAAAACCAGATAAATCCATATGATGTCTTTCTTTAAAAAATGCATTTTTATCAGGTTCAGATGTATAGGTTTCTAATTCTGATTGGGCTGAGGCTGGTATTTTAGCGAGTTTGAAGAAAAAGTATTTGATGGACATATAATATGTGTCAAGAGCATTCACTCAGTATCATTATCTCATTTTTGACCTAGATGGCTTTTAGCTGGTTTTGCATCTGAACTCTTCATATATATATATATATATATATATATATATATATATATATATATATATATATATGTCAGGGGTGGTGAACTCCGGACCTGGAGAGCCACAGTCCTGCAGAGTTCAGCTCCAACCCTAATAAAAACTCATCTGCCTGTAGCTTCCTAGTAACCCTTCAGACCTTGATTAGCCTGTTCAGGTATGTTAGATTAGGGTTAAAGCAAAACTATGCAGGACTGTGGCTCTCCAAGATGTCATCAGGACCTGGTTGTAACAAACACCCTAAGCTAAGAAAGATTGTCACTGAGGGTTTTCTTAACTGTTTTTCTTAAAGGGTCTGTTGCAATCGGTTGCAGATGATCACTTTGTCAGCACCTTCAGATGAAGAAAATTCCTCTGAAGATGATAAAGCAAAAAAAAAAAAAAAAAAAAGAATGAAAACTTGTCCTTTTATGGTATCAAACTAGTGACTGCCTATAAAGTCTTTTGTAAATGTCAGATGAAGAGGAGGATCTTGATGATCAGAAAGATATTTAAAGACGCAGCCGTCACCTAAACATGCACAAGATTCTCAGCACATACGGTGAGTTTGATTCTGGTCATTTTGAAAATGATGTTTCTTTCTTCAAAAAATGACAGAATGCATGTTCATGGTTTAATAAAGTGATTGTATTTGTCTGAACTGTATTTCAGGTGCACCTGATCCTCTGAGCTGGACGTCTGAAGCGATGATCACAGACATGATTGTGAGTTTCTGTATGTGAGAATGTGAGTGTGATTTTGTCAGACATCAAACATCAGGCTCAGATCTTGAGTTTGTGTCTCTCAGGTGTTTCTGTGTTTGTCTGCGCTGTTTCCCGTCTTGATGGGCACCGATGAGGTCAAATCGGATTGTTTTCTTGCCAAAGACTGCTCTGACATTTATTCGAGTGGGAAAAATGCCAGTGGCGTGTACACCATCATCTCAAACAATGGACCGTTGCAGGTCTACTGCGAGATAGTCTCCGGTGGACTAAATGACAGAGGACACTGGATGGTACACATTTCAATTTGAATTTTATCAGCAGATGCACCTCAGAGTGATTCCCATGCAGCTAACAACTTTAGGTTATTCAGACATTGTGAGAACATTGTTTTGAAATGTTTCTAAAACATTGAATTAGATTAGAACATTATTTATAGGTTACAAATTTTTTTTTTTTTTTTTTTTAACAACCAGTGTTAAGTTACATATTCAGATGACTTTTTTCAAGTAAGTAAAGTAACGCAATGCGTTTTAATTTGCAAGAAAAAAATTGCTGAGTTGATACCATTTGCATTATTTTGTAGATACATATTCGGTACTATTACAAAATATTATACAAACTGTCACTCAGGGCTTTTATTTGAGCTTTACTCTTATCTGAGTATGAAATATTTATTTTTGCAGCTTGTGAAATCACAACAGAATTTACATTTGTTGCTAAAGAAAGCCTGTACACTAAAAATAAAACACTTTTTTTGTTGTTATAAAAGTAAAATAGATGAAATGATTTCTGATGTTTCAGGTAATTCTCAGGCGAATGGATGGCGAGGTGAATTTCTTTAGGCCATGGGACAGTTATAAGAAGGGGTTTGGAAATAAAGACGGTGAATACTGGCTGGGTGAGTGATTTTGAGTAATTTTGGGCTAAAAAAAAAATAAACAATCAGGCACATGGAAAACTTAGACATTTAATCTGGACTGCAGTATAAATCCAGAGTTATATAGTTTGTATTTGGACATTTGTTCTATGATTTACTAAACCAGTTTCCTTTCATGTTTTAACAGGATTAGAGTTTCTTCACCAACTGACCAGCAGGTATCAGTATAAACTCAGAGTAGATCTGGAGGACTTTGAAGGGAAGAAGGTTTACGCTGTGTACGAGTCTTTCTCTGTGGGCCCTGAGGCTAATGGGTACAAACTGCAAGTGAGCGGCTTTGTAACTGGAGGGGCAGGTAAAACAAACTACAGAGGCAAACTACATTCATTTCATTTTACAATTTACAAATAGGTGATCAAAATGAAATATTTAAACAAAATTACGATAACAACAAGCTTTAAAAGGAAGAAAATGTTTCAAACCATAATGTTTAAACTGTTATAAATCCTGAATGCTTTAGAGCACAGACTTAAGTTTGGTTTTTGAAAGAGGACACTTGGCAGATTATTGTTGAGTGGTGCTGAACTACATTAAAAAAAAAAAAAAAAAAACCTATAATATCAAAAACATAAATCTAAATCTAAAGGTTGATATTTTAAAAAATTAACTTTCAGATAACATTTCTACTTTATGACCTCCATGCAACCTGACATGTGTTGAAGTCATGATGCATCATAAACTGAAATTTCTGCATTTTGTTTATATTTTGAACATTTTTGGACACAAATGGTTGTTGCCTTTTGAACATATCACTGAGATTTTTACCAAGCTTTGCATAATTTTACATGTGCATTACTATTGCAAAATAAGGCACCTACTCTGATGACTATACGTCACAAATTCATAAATTACTATGACTATGTCATGTCTATAGAAATAATAAATATGCAAACTAGAGCCTTAGAGCTTTCTATTGATAGAAATAACTAATAATGTATATGTATATTTAGATGTCCAAATGAAAGTGTCTTTATAATGAAAGTTTCTCCTTTCTGCAGGTGATTCTTTGAGTTATCACAATGGAATGAAGTTCACCACCTTTGACAAAGACCAAGATAATTCAGGAGACAACTGTGCTTTGAAATACTATCAAGGAGGGTTTTGGTACAACAGTTGTTATTACACAAACCCCACTGGTCACTATATATGGCAGAAAAATAGTAAAGAAAAACAATTTGGAGCCAGCTGGTACTACTGGAAGAGCAACTACAATGCTCTGAAGTCCATCACCATGAAGATTGGACGTGTGATGTAGAGCAGGGCTTACAAATGCTTCCTTCAGCTTGTGCACACATCCACAACTTTATGTATGCATGTGGATCTTTCTTACAATATGTTGACAAAGGCATCATTTACGAACTATACATTTCATTGAATTATTGGAAATTGTTAAAAAAAAAATAAAAAAAAAAATCAAATTTGACAAGTGCCCGTAAAGTGTGTTTACATAAAATGGGCTTATGTTTTGAAGCTTTTCTGCATGTTTTTCTGCTGTCTGACAACCATCTGGTCTGTCAGCTCCAACTTGTTCGATTTTGAAGCAATAAAAGCAATATTATCAAAGCAATATGTTGTAAATGTTGGCCAACTAAATAGGTACTAAATACTCATGTGGGCTTCATGTATGAATAAGGATTATTTAGTATAGTTTCTTTTTCTTTCATGTATAAAGCATCTAGAGATAACAGCTTTTGTCATGTTTTAGATTTTGTTTTTTGTTTTCATGTCTTTTATTTTGTGGTTGTTTCCTGTTTCCTGTCATGTGTTTCCCTTGCCCCCAGTGTTGCCAGTTTAGCAATTTTGATGCTAGAACTTTTTAGTCTATCTTAGTAACCTTTACAAAAGCACCTAGCAACAAATGTAACCATTTTTAACTTTTATTTGGCAACTTTAAGCAACTTTTGAAAACTATAAAACAATAAAAACTGACATTTTTTTTATTTTATTTACATTAAAAGAGGAAAACACTGAACAGCTAAGCCAGCCAAGCAGCCCATCAGACTACAGTAGAGAGAGTTGGTAGTTGCAATTGTTCAATAACAACTGTTCATCTATGACACACCTTGTTATTTGATTTTACAATTGTTGTAATTGTCAGTTGGGTGTAGGGTTGTCATGATACCAAATCTAGTAATCTTGTAGTTGGTACCGATACCAAAAGTACACAATACTCAATACCAAGCTGATACCATGGGGGAAAAAAAATACAACAATTATACTTAGACATTAACTCCTTTATTTAACATTACCAAAACACAACATCAGTGGCGCTTGGCCTTTAAATAATATGCATGCACACACCTATACTCTGAATGCAGAAATTAAGCCCAAAGTATACTTTTTTTGTACACATACGCTAGTTTGTGTATGGTCGAACGCTTAGCCTTTCAAAGTATACTGCATTTGATGTTGTGCGCAAACGCGGGCAGTCGACACATGCGCTCTAGAAAGTTTCATCCATGTCCAGTGTCCATGTGCATCTGTGAAAATCAATACAGAAAATATTTCAGGTAAATGTAAATCGAAAGGAGGAACATTTCTTAAGGCTGTAGACTATAGGGCCTTTCACTAGGTACAGTATTATAAAAAGAATAAATAATCTTGTCAATTATTGAAGAAACTTCAAGCTACTTTGATGTCATACATCGATCAATCTGCACGGTGCAAACAGCCAACACCTTGTTATTTAGGCAATTTAGAAATCATGTGCTGAACGTGTCCCCGAGAAGTGGCATGTCTAGTCACCCTAGCCTACAACTACAACTTACAACGAGAGACAACAGCCATGTTGCCATCACCCTGTGTTTATGCGCATTTTGAAGTATCGCATCAGAAACGAGTGATGGAAAGATCAAAATTCTGGAAAAAAAAAAAAAACCTTAAAGGAGAAGTCCACTTCTAAATCAAAGATTCACATGTAATGTTCTCACCCCCTTGTCATCCAAGATGTTCGTGTCTTTTTTTCTTCAGTCGTAAAGAAATTATGTTTTTTGAGGAAAACATTTCAGGATTTTTCTCCATATAATGGACTGATATGGTGCCCCGATTTTGAACTTCCAAAATGCAGTTTAAATGCGGCTTCAAACGATCCCAAATGCGGTTGTAAATGAGTCCAGCCGAGTAAGAAGGGTCTTATCTAGCGAAACGATAGGTTATTTTCATTTTAAAAAATTTAAATACTTTTTAATCTCAAACGCTCATCTTGTCTTTCTCTCCTCGGACTCTGGCTCAAGACGGTTAGGGAAAACTCCAATCGTATTTTCTCCCTCAACTTCAAAAATCATTTCAAAATCATCCTACATCGCTGAAGAAGTACCGACCCAGTCTTTGCAAAGTGAACATGCAAAGAAGATCAAACACCCTTAACAAAAAAGGTAAAACAGCGATATAGGACGATTTTGAAGTTGAGGGAGAACATGAGATGGGAGTTTTTCAACATACCCTAACTGTCATGAACCGGAACAAAAACAGTCCAGGCAGAGACGAGACACAATGAGCATTTGACATTAAAAACTATATATATCTATATCTCATTCCACAGCATCTGAAATGTTGTTATGGTCATTCTAAGATGCCTGAGCAATGTCTGTTGTCACAGTATTTTTGTATAATTGCCTCAGAGAACTGTATTACAAGACTGCGTTCCCAAACAGTTGGCATCCGCCTCCGAAAGCAATGACTGCAGTGTATTGTTTCATCTGCTCTCTCTGAATTGCAAGTCATTTATTATATGTGAAATTTTTCAGTGGCTTCTCCTATTTTTCTTAGATATTTAGTGCCAGTTTATCAGAAAGTGATGATTTTGTTCTCTTTGAATCGTTGGATGGAAACAGTGCTTATTCACAAATGATTTAAGCGATATTCCTGTTGCGCACAAAGTAAATTCACAACTTTAAATGGAAACCCGGCTGTTGTTACCCAAACATGTTAAACCACAAATATGAATCTGGACAGTTTTGACCTCCCAGTAGAACAGAGTATTTGCTCATACAGCCATAGATTCGCTATGAACTACTCCGCTTCTTCAAAATTACCCAGATTGGCTCTGAGTTGGAGAGTAGGACATGTCATGTCCATTGGTTGACTCCAGAAAATAAGATTGTAAAGAAGCAGGTCATTGAAGATTTAATGCCATGTAAAGCCCAAAGTATCCTTCGGCCATCCGAAGTATAAGCTGTACGGATGCGTCTGCATGCGAGACGAAACAGAACGCTGAAAGTGAGGTATACCCGGGCCTTAAAGCTATTCGCACGGCAAAAGCTTTGTCAGATTTTATTTTAAAACAACACTGTTTAAAATGACACATTAAAATTAATATGTAAGTCTGAGAGAAGGATTTGACATTTTGTATCCAAACTGACAGCTTCCTTTGCAGCAGTATCAGCTTGTTTATTTGCTAATTAACTCCTAATTGACTCTGTTCATGTGCCATTTTCTGATTGGTTGTTCTTGTCATGTGTCCTGAAATCTCATTGGTTCATTGTTTAATTGTTCACTTGTTAGTAATTAGCCATTGCGTATAAATAGCCCTCATGTTCCCATTGTCTTGTCTAGCTTTGTTTCATGTAATCTGCTGCCAGTGAGTTTTCAAACCAAACCAAACCTAATCTAATCTAGTCAAGTCAAGTTTATGTTATGTGGCTAGACAAGTTTCATTTTCCAGTATTGCCCATCATCCAGTGATGGGTAAATGAAGCCTCATGAAGCATTTTCTCTGGAGACATTTCTCTGTCTGTTACAGGAAAAGAGTCTGTAAAAAAAAAAAAAAAAGCTTTGAGAGTGTTGAAAACAGCAATATCCGCCACACATTACATAGATCGATTCATGTTGCAAGCACAAATAAAAGCCTAACAGTGTGCGTTTGTTGAATTTCTGTCTCTGATAAATTAAGTGATGTTTTATTAACAAATTTCAGGAGAAGCACGCACAGATAAATAACTCGGCCCATTCACCATCAGCAATCACAACGTCCATCCCGCCGGCCGGGAGGACGCCCATAAATAATCTAAACAGCCTTACCTTTCTCATCTCCAGTCGTCAGCATCCCTCCTCCACCCCAACTCCTCACCATTAACCCTTCCGGGGTGTAAGCGTGGGGTCCGGGCTAAGGGGCCCCCACAAGGAGAAACACCCCCACAAAATATTAATGCTGCCACCACCATGCCTCACAGTCCAAAAAGGTCAATTTGGTCTCATCAGACCATAAAACCCTTTGCCAGAAAGTATCAGACTCTTCCAAATGTGTTTTTGCATAATGAAAACAAGACTGGCTTCTTTCATGGCACCCTGCCATGCAGGCTAGCTTTGTGTAAAGCTTGGGAGATGTTGTCACATGCACAGACTGACCAGACCGAGCCATAAAGCCTTGAAAGTCTGTCAAAGTCACCTTTGGCCTCCTGGTAGCTTCTCTTATCAATGTCCTCCTGGCTCTGTCATCTACTTTGGATGGACGGCCTGATCTAGGCAATGTGCTGGTGGTGCCATACGCCTTCCTCTTCTTAATGATGCTCTGAACCGTACTCCAAGGGATAGCTAAAGCCTTTGAAATGTTTTTGTAGCCTTCTCCTAACTTGTGCCTTTCTAAAAATTTATCCCAGAGGTCTTTTGAAAGCACTTTCCCAGCCATGGTGAATTCTTTGCCGCACCATGCACTACTAACAGTGGAATCTTCAAGAAACAGCTCGTTTTATTTTGAAGTATCAACACCACTACTACTGATGTCAGGTGGGGCAATCAGCCTGGGGCCCATTCTTCGTACATCGCTTATTACATCTGAGATCAAATGACACATCCAAGATGATATAATCGTGCTAATCGTGACCTGGCTAATTTGGTTCTCCGAACGCACCGGTTGTTGATGATTAGTATGGCTGGATTGAGGTATCTGTTTGTTTAAAAGGGGCTATGTATCGATACTCGAAACCATGATCAGCAATGCAGCGATTGGCTGGTGGCAAGACAGCAACATAATGACATCATATAATTAAAAAAGACACCTGACGAAAAACTTGACAAATTTCTGGACTTTTATAAGGAAACAGCCAAGCGAACAAAACTACATAAATGTTGTAATAGATCAATGAAATGTGCACTGTTTTCATTTTATTTATTTATTTATTTTTTTCTTTTTTTACTTGATTCCCAATTATTTATATTCACGATTTATAATATTTGTACAGGTTTTACATTTTTATTTCACTGTAATAATTAGCAATTCATTTAATTTTATCTTTGAAACAAATTTGTTACGTGACAGCATAAATTTAAATTCCTTAAGGGTCAAGATCTATGTTATCTGCATATCATGTGCTCCATAAAGCCAATCCCATAATAGCTGTCATTACTCAAATTAATGTACGACTCTTATACATTATCTGTATAGCATGTGTAAGATTGTAATACATTTATAAAGTAATTATTTTATAACTAATAAATCTTTTAATGATTACATCTGGCTGTGACTATTATAGACTACACAACATTATTGTATTATTTTCATATATATAATTTTTTTTATTATTATTTTTAAAAAATATTGTCCCTGGATCAATAGTACTAATAATAAATAAAAAAGTAGCAGTGATTGGGACAGATTTTAAGTATCAGTTCTGCTTAAATGCCATCTGCTTAGATGCAATCTAATCCTGTTTACATGAAATAAGCCTGCTCCTGTTCTGCTGAGGGGAAAATAGCTTATAGCTAAATTAAGATGTTTTTGATGTAAAAATCTTGATAACATTATAAGTGCACCTTAGAAAACAGTAAAAAAAAAACAAACACACAGGCAGTTCATGATCCCTTTAATACAGGTTCCCCTTCAGTCGTTCTCAGTTCGCCCAGATTCAGAGGCATCTTGTTCACATCTGTCCATTCGGACACAGATGCCTCTGTCCTGCGTGCGGAGATTGCGGTTCTTCTGGCGAAGGACGCAATCGAGCCTGTCCCTCCAGCCGAGATGAAATTGGGATTTTACAGTCCCTATTTCATCGTACCAAAGAAGAATGGTGGGTTACGTCCCATCCTGGATCTTTGTGTTTTGAATCGGTCCCTGCACAAGATGCCGTTCAAAATGTTAACCCCGAAACGCATTATTTCTTGCATTCGGCACCAGGATTGGTTCGCAGCCATCGACTTGAAGGATGCGTACTTTCATGTCTCGATTTTGCCTCGACACAGACGGTTCCTTCGGTTTGCTTTCGAGGGTCGGGTGTATCAGTACAAAGTCCTCCCCTTCGGACTAGCCCTGTCTCCCCGCGTATTTACCAAACTCGCGGAAGGTGCCCTCGCCCCATCCTCAACTATTATTTTACTCCCTGACCGAGGCTCCCCTCGGCACGGACGCCCTGGCACACAGCTGGCCCCGGGGACTAATCAAGTACGCCTTTCCCCCAGTGAGCCTCCTTGCACAGACCCTGTGCAAGATCCAGGAGAACGAGGAGCAGGTCCTGCTAGTTGCGCCGTATTGGCCCACCCGGACCTGGTTCGCGGAACTCATGCTCCTCGCGACAGCCCCTCCCTGGAAGATTCCCCTGAGAAAGGACCTTCTTTCTCAGGAGATGGGCACCATTTGGCAGCCGCGCCCCATTCTATGGAACCTTCACGTATGGCTTCTGGACGGGACGCGGCAGACCTCTCCGGCTTTCCCCAGGCCGTGATAGATACTATCACTCAGGCTAGAGCCCCCTCTACAAGGCAGGCTTATGCTCTGAGGTGGGGTCAATTTGTTGACTGGTGTTTCTCTCGACAAGAGGATCCTCAGAGATGTTCGGTTGGAGTGGTGCTTTCCTTTTTGCAAGAAAAGTTGGAGCAGAGGCTGTCCCCCTCCACTTTGAAGATCTACGTGGCGGCCATCGCGGCATATCACGACGCGGTAGATGGCCTGCCCCTTGGAAGGCATCACCTGATCGTCAGGTTCCTGAGAGGTGCGAGGAGGCTAAACCCCCCTTGTTCGCACCTCATCCCCTCTTGGGATCTCTGTATGGTCCTTACAGGCCTTCGGAGAGATCCTATTGAGCCGCTCGAATCAGTTGAGCTTAAATATCTGTCACTCAAGACCTCGCTCCTGGTCGCGCTCACTTCCATCAAGAGGGTGGGGGACCTGCACGCATTCTCTGTCAACGAATCGTGCCTTGAGTTTGGTCCGGCTGAATCTCACATTCGCCTGAGACCCCGGCCTGGTTACGTGCCTAAGGTTCCCACCACTCCCTTTCGAGATCAGGTGGTGAGCCTGGAAGCGCTGCCCCCGGAGG
The DNA here is from genome assembly GCA_036247105.1 of Cirrhinus mrigala. Lineage (NCBI taxonomy): Eukaryota > Metazoa > Chordata > Actinopteri > Cypriniformes > Cyprinidae > Cirrhinus > Cirrhinus mrigala. The sequence continues at coordinate 1,599,176 of CM070020.1, read as the reverse complement.
AGGCAGACTCGGCCTTAGTGTTGCTGTGTCCCGTTTGGGCACTTCACATCTACGTGGAACGCTCCCAGAGCTTCAGACGCTCTGAGCAGCTCTTTGTCTGCTTTGGGGGACAGCAGAAGGGGAATGTGTCTCCAAACAGAGGTTGGCCCATTGGGTGGTTGATGCCATCACCCTGGAGTACCAGTGCCAGGGTGAGCCGTGCCCCCTAGGAGTTCGAGCCCACTCCGCCTCCTCCTGGGCCTTAGCACATGGTGCCTCTCTAGCGGACATTTGTAGAGCTGCAGGCTGGGCGACACCTAACACCTTCGTGAGATTTTACAACCTCCGCGTAGAGCCTGTTTCCTCTTGCGTTTTTAAGGTAAAATTCAGGTAACTCGGGAGGACGGCTCGGTGTCGGCTTGCTGCGCCATTCCATTCAGATCAGTGCGCCTTTCCCTGTGGTGAACCCTGGGTCCTCTGTGCCCACCAGTTCGAACTAGGCGGAGTAGTTTGTTACTGTGCTGGTAGTGGGTTTCCTTCACCCCCTCCAGATGTGGCTTGAGTCTCTAATTTCTCCACGATTTACCATCGTGTTCCTCTAACCTCACAAGGAATTTTGTAACTAATTTTGTATCTTCACATGACATTTATTTTTGTCACCCCCAACGGTGTGCTTCAATCTTGGCATCCCTGTGGGGCCCCCTCTGCTGGCTCCCAGGGCGCTGTGTAGCTTATGCATTGAGTACATTTGCTCCGACATGCTTGCCTGTTGACATTTGTCCTCAATGACGTAACGTGGTTCAGGCCTGTGGCATTTTCCATAGGGACCCCAAATATGTCAGTATTGACTTAACGCCGTAGGGAACGACTGAAGAGAAACGTCTCGGTTACAACTGTAACCCTCGTTCCCTGAAGGAGGGAACAGAGACATTACGTCCCTCTTGCCACAACCCTGAACTACGCTGGAGATGCCGGGTGATTTCGGCTCCTCACCAAAAACCTGAGTGAGTGGTTGCACGCCGCCATCTTATATACCGGTATATACGGTTTTTTTGGCGTGGCATGCAAATTCCACTCGCCAATTCTCATTGGCTTTTTCTTCTAAAGATCGGAGGTGATTGGGCTCCCAAGGTAGACCCCAAATACATCAGTATTGACGTAACGTCTCCGTTCCCTCCTTCAGGGAACGAGGGTTACAGTTGTAACCGAGACGGTTTCTTTATACGTCTCTTTTAGAAATGAAGGCCTTAAAAAGTTTCTTAAATTCATAAAGGCATGGTACTAAATGTTACATGCATTGCTCTAAATAAATCAATCAATCAATCAATCAATCAATAAATAAATCTTTCACAGTATTTTTTGTCATGTTTTCAAGTAAATATCTAAACATCATTACATCAAGATACATTTACCTGCCAATGAATTTAAACATAATGGAGATCTGCTGGAAGTTGTATTTTCAGACTGTTGCTAATGCAGCTTATTTTCTGTTGCCTGGATGCTTATGTTTAGAGAACATATTGACATAAATGTGTTCATTTTGGTCCTTAAATCTCATTTGCTTGGTCTTAAGAAGGTATTACAAAAAATGACCTTCATAAAACATGCCGTATGCCTGTCAAAAAATCATCAGTACCTGGTTGTAGCAATTCCCTTAAAAAAAAAAAAAAAAAAAAAAAAAAAAATACAGATTGTCACTGAGGGTTTGTCACTAACAGTTTTTCTTAAGCTTAAGTCTGTTGCAATCGGTTGTAGCAATAATAAATTTCTCTCTTAATTCCTCTGAAGATGATAAAGCAGGTAAAAGTAACAATGCATCACTTTCCATTTAAAGCTAACTAACATAATTAGTTTTTTAGGCAGTAACGCAATGTTGTAAAACAGATTTTTATTTGTGCTTTGAGTTATTAAACCAGTTTCATTTCATGTTATTTAATTTGTAAAAAGTCATTTTATTTTAGATGTCCAAATGAAAGTGTCTTTATAATGAAAGTTTCTCCTTTCTGCAGGTAATTCTTTGAGTCCACACAATGGAATGAAGTTCTCCACCTTTGACAAAGACCAAGATAATTCAGGGTCCAACTGCGCTTTGAAATACTCTCTAGGAGAATTTTAGTATAATGATTGTTATTACACAATGCCGGAGCAGGGATGTAAGTTAGACAAGAATATCTCAGATTGAGCGATTGAGGTGTTGTGTTGCTGGATGTAATAATGAACATAGTGGTCATCATTATTCCTTATTTGTGAAGGAAATGCGCCTCCCGATCTACATATATCCGTCTATGTTCGCGCAAATCATTCATGATCCAGCTTCACTTACAGCAGAAGTGAGTATAAGGGTTTTTTTATGAATCTTTGCGATCACCTTTCCTAATAATGTGCTAGTTAGCAAGTTTAGCGGCTAAAGTAAACAGACTCGTCTTTCCACAGAGAGAAGAGAGGGGCAGGGCGAGCAGAGCTCATTTGCATTTAAAGCAGCCTCAACCAGAATGAGATGATTTTTGCAGAGCTGATTTTGGCAAGGTAAAAAGGGAGTTGTTTTACACTACCATTGAGAATTTTTAACCAAAGTATATTATAGACTTTTCATTAAGACCCTAAAGAATCATTAACTTGTGGAAAATGGGCATCCGATGACCCCTTTAAATCTGGCTCATGACTTTTCTGCATACTCTGGCTTGTCTCTGTTTTTTGAAGCAATAAAAGTTTATGCACAGCAATATGCTGTTTTGTGTGTTTTAGAAGTATTAAGTGATTACACAGGCAATGCACACGTGGGCTTCATATATGATTTGAAATAATTTCTTCAGGGTTTCTGCAGCTTTTGTGAAAGACTTTTGTTAGACCTTATTAAAACTAGTAAATTTACATTTAGTCATTTAGCAGTTGCTTTTATCCAAAGTGACTTACAAATGAGGACAATGGAAGCAATCAAAATCAACAAAAGAGCGATGATATGCAAGTACTATGACAAGTTTCAGTTAGCCTTAGCTAGTGTAGCTATCAGTTAGCTAGTGTTAGAGGCCTTTTTGTAAAAAGAAAACAAATAGAATACAAAAAGAATAGAGAAGCTAGTTTATATATATATAAGAAAACAAGCAGTTATTAAATGAACAGAGTGCTAGAGTTAGGTATTATCAAATTGCCAGAGTTTTGAGAACGCAGCGGACATGAGGGACTATAATGTGATAAGAGCTTGCACAAGCACTGAGGTGCTAAACCATTCAGAGTCAGTGTTGGGGAAAGTTACTTTTTTAAAAGTAATGCATTACGTTACCCCCTGAAAAAGTAACTAATTACGTTACTTAGTTACTTTTATGGAAAGTAATGTGCTATGCTACTTTTGCGTTACTTTTTAAATCTGGGCAGGGCTTGCTTCTTTGTTTTTAATATAAAACAATTCTAATGTAAAAGCCCTTTTACACCAAAAGTGAAATGAATTCACTCAGGCTGAAAGAAAAGTACATTTATGCAGGAGATCACAGCTATAAAAGCACAAATGTGAGTTTAACTAAAGTAATTTTTGCTTATTAGTGTGGTTGAATTGCATCATTGAAGTTCAGCAGTAAAGACACTGGTTAATAAAATGCTATTAAATACATAAAGGATATTTGTTTTATTTAACATTTAATTATTGCTGGGTTGTGTCATATTCTGAGTTTGCATTTCACTGTTTTTATTCATTTTGAGGAATACTGAATCTGTTTTTTGTGAGTGAGATGAATTAATGCATGTTCACATTTAGTCTAGAATACAGTAACATCATGTTTACTGCCAATTTCCCAGCAGGAGACTTGTCAGTCAATAATTGGGGAAAAAAGTAACTGGCGTTACTTATTTGAGAAAGTAACTCAGATATTTTCTTAGAAATTCAAAAGTAATGTGTTACTTTACTAGTTACTTGAAAAAAAGTAATAATATGTAACTCGCATTACTTGTAATGTGTTACCCCCAACACTGTTCAGGGCTTTGTAAGTAATTAGCAAGATTTTAAAATCTATATGATGTTTAATAGGGAGCCAGTGCAGTGTAGACAGAACTGGGCTAATCTGATCATACATTCTGGTTCTAGTAAGAACTCTAGCTGCTGCATTATGGACCAACTGGAGTTTGTTTATTAAGCGAGCAGAACAACCACCCAATAAAGCATTACAATAATCTAACCTTGAGATCATGAATGCATGAATTAACATTTCTGCATTTGACACTGAGAGCATAGGTTGTAATATCGATATATTTTTGAGATGGAATAATGCGGTTTTGTTTCCTGATGATACTTCCCAAGGGTACAACCCAGTCTCATGGCAATTCGTGACATTGTCACGAAAATGTAATCTATTGACTCGTGTTCACGGACACGAATTTCCCCTTACCTTGCATGATCTCTATTAAAATAAATGGTGCTGAGTGACACAACAAAGGGGAAATTTGTGTCTGTAAACACGAATCAATAGATTAAAATTTTGTGACTGTCACGAACTACCATGAGACTGGGTTGAAGGGTAACATGTAAAGCATGAAAAGTAATGGCCCTAGTATCACACACGAATTTGTGTACAGTTTATGGAGCTAATCGCAAAAAATTTTAGGGGGGCTGAGTAGCTATAGCCCCCCTAAAAATTGCCTAGTGACACCCATGGTACACTGTCAGCTTAATGTCTTCTAACAGTCTTCTAAACTTTGCAAGTATATGCCAACTTATTCTACTAACCCTAAACCTAACCTAACAGTCTGCTCTGAGAGTTAGTAGACATGTAGTTGCAAAGTTACTTATAGTTAGTAGAATGTCTAAAGTGCATTTTCCTTGTTTATGTGAACATTATGGGAATGTTACTTTTGAATGTTCTCTGAACATTCTGAAACAAATAGTAACATTTTTAAAAATGTTTTGTTCCATGATTGATGTATTGCTAAATAATGTTTCTGTGCTAACGTTTTTAAACATTATAAAAGAGAACTTTGATCAAACATTCTGTTCATGTTACTGGAAGAACATTTGTTCATTCTTTGAGAAAACCTTGCCAGAACGTTCTGAGAACATTCCCTGTTAGCTTAGTAAGCAGTAAACTGTATTTTTAAACACCAGAACAAGTGTTTTCAAATGTTTAGGTGAACTTTGAGAGTATATTTTGTGAAAAAAAAGTGTTTTTATAATAGTGCATTTACTTTAATCAGTTTTTTACATCTCATCATTAAATTGTATTAAATAAGTTGTATCTCTGCTGTTTGTATGTTAATTAAAGTTTTCTAAAGTTGCCAGTGATTTGAGCAGGTGCCAAATGAAGCGAAATGAACCAACTTCTCCTTTTGTGAAAGCTGACCACTGACTCGCTGAAAAATGATCAAGATAGGCTCACCATCGCTAGATCACTGGCACGATGAAGCACAACAATGACTCCACTTTTCATAACAGATGTTTTGAAATTCTTCCATTGTCATGAAATGTTGACATTTTGATCTCATGTCCAAGCAGCACTAGGTGAACTTTAGTCATGAATTAGGTGTTGATATTCTTCTCCTATAGGCACATTCTAGTATCTGGCATTCACTGGGCCTGGTGTCAATAAAAGCTTTTATTTCAGTAACAAGGACGTTTTCAGTTCCTAAACTTACAAGATATGCTTTTAGTACGATGACCTCTTGTATATCAAAAGCTCAGGTAAAAGTTGATTTCCCAATTCATGACCCCTTCAAGATTTTCTACTCTGATTAAAGAGTTTTTTTTAAGGACTTCATTTTTGGAAGGTTAAATTAAGACTTTTTAAGACCGGTTTAAGACCAGATTCTAAAACAACCGATTTTGCCATTATCAGACAGAATCTGACAAGTTGCTTGAGAAAACAACAGGTTTTCTTCAAACGGATGTTTGAAGTTTCTTCAGATGTTTTGATCACCAGTGTGGCAATCTAGTTCCAAAGATGAAGCCTGCAGCATCATTTACCCAGGTACCAAAAAAATTCTAAAGATATTTTGCTAGTGTTTCAGTTAAGTTCTAAAGACATATCTCAATGTTGTCTCAACATTCAAAATCTACAGATTTTAAGCGTTTTTCCTTGGTTATGTACACATTCTGGGAATGTTATGAACATTCTGAAATGAGTAGTAACATTCAAAAAACATTAGATGAATGTTTTGCTAAAATGATGCAGGAGAAAAGCGTTCCATGATTGATGTATTGCTAAATAATGCTTTTTTTTTTATAATAGTGTATTTACTTTTGTCAATTTTGTGTACTTCTAATTGAACCCGTATCTCTGCAGTTTTCTAAAGTTGCCAGTGATTTGAGCACGTGCCAAATGAAGCAAAATGAACCAACTTCTCCTTCTGTGACAGCTGACCCGTGACTCGCTGAGAAATGATCAAGATAGGCTCATCATCGCTAGATCGCTGGCACGATGAACTTAAAGCACAACAATGACTCCACTTCTTCATAACAGATATTTTGAAATTCTTCCAGTATCTTGAAATGTTGACATTGTTCAGTCAGTTTAATGGTCTTATCTGTTTATTTGTCTACATTTACTGGCATCATTTATTACAAAATTTGGCTAAATGTATGTTGATGCTTCTGTTAATGTGTCTGGATGTGTTCTAGTCATTTCTATGAGGATAAATCTAACACATGCAATGACGTTCTATAGAGAATCAGATGATACACCTGTGAAAATCTCTCAGGTAACAAATGTAGGTTATTAAAACATTGTGGGAACATTGTTTTGAAATGTTTCTAAAACATTGAAATGTCCAGTTTTCTTAGCGTGATTTAATGTTATATAAAGGCTACAAAAAACATTTCTTACAAACTTTTATACAACAGTTGCGTAATGCTATGAAATGAATGTAGTTTAAAATACATAACATATACAGTGCTGCTTGAAAGTTTGTGAACCCTTTAGAATTTTCTACTACTGCATAAATTTGACCCAAAACATCATCAGATTTTGAGCTGACAAAGAGAACCCAATCAAACAAAGGAGACAAAAATATATACATTGTCATTTACTTTTTGAGAAAAATAATCTTGTGTTAAATATTTGTGAGTGGCAAAAGTATGTGAATCTTTCCTTTCCGTATCTGGTGTGAACTAATCAAATATTCATCTGATGGTGGTGACAAAAACCTGAATTTGCAGTCATTTTAAAGGAGTAGTCCACTTCCAGAACAATAATTTACAAATAATTTACTCACCCCCTTGTCATCCATGTTCATGTCTTTCTTTCTTTCTTCAGTCGTAAAGAAATTATGTTTTTTGAGGAAAACATTTCAGGATTTTTCTCCATATAATGGACTGAAATGAGGTTGTAAATGATCCCAGCCGAGGAAGAAGGGTCTTATCTAGCGAAACGATCGGTTATTTACAATAAAAAAAATACTATTTCAATACTTTTTATTCTCAAACGCTCATCTTGCCTTGCAGTCCTTGAACTCAGTGTACTCTGACTCAAGACAGTTAGGGTATGTCGAAAAACTCAGACCGTATTTTCTCCCTCAACTTCAAAAATCATTTCAAAATCATCCTACATCACTGCAGAAGTTCCAACTCAGTCTTTGCAAAGTGAACATACAAAAAAGATCAAACACCTTTAACAAAAAAAGGTAAAACAGCGATATAGGACGATTTTGAATTTGAGGGAGAACATGAGATGGGAGTTTTTCGACATACCCTAACTGTCATAAAGCAAAAAAACTGTCCAAGCAGAGTAAGACAAGACGAGCGTTTGGCATTGAAAAGTATATAAATTGTATTATTTTATTAAAAGAACCGATAATTTTGCTAGATAAGACCCTTCTTCCTCAGCTGGGATCATTTACAATCGTTTGAAAAACAACCTTGCGTTGATTATGAAATTTTATTAAGTATTGCTTTTGATAAAACAAGCTCTTTTTCATCATTAAAAAACATTTGTATCTATTTTGCAGCATGTAAACGGTTAAACCCTTCTCTGTGAACACATGTATGAAATTAAGACATGTATATTTTCTGAAAGGAAAGGTGACCCATACTCAGAATTTGTGCTCTGCATTTAACCCATCCAAGTGCACACACACAGTAGTGAGTAGTGAACAAACATGCGCACACACACACACGCACGCAGCGGGCAGCCATATTGCTATTGGGTAATCAGTGCCTTGCTCAAGGGACTCACCTCAGTCATGGTATTGATGGTGGATGGTGGATTCACTCCCCCCACCTTCAATCCCTGCCGGACCTGGGACTCGAACCCACAACCTTTCGGTTACAAGCCTGACTCCCTAACCATTAGGCCACAGCTGCCCCATACAGTGAATTTTACACAAATCGTGTACACAAAAATTGCATAACTCTACAATAAAAATGTTAATAAAATTAAAGACATTACATATTATAAAAAACGTTATAATACACTTGTTATAAATTCTTCAGTTTCTCTCTCTCTCTCTCTCTCTCTCTCTCTCTCTCTCTCTCTCTCTCTCTCTGGTGGGAAATATAATAGGTGTAACGATCCCGGCCTCTGTGGTTCCCCCTGATCGTCACCAGAGGTCGCCATCACCCGAATACTAACCTATTCCACCCTTCACTACATTACCCATAACCCCGTACCTGGTTCTGACCCCATGGACTTCCACTTCCTGTTCCACCACTATAAATACTTCCGGGTTTCACAGACACATCGCGAAGTCTTGTTTTGCCCCGGCTGACATTTCTGAGCGTTTATTACTCTGTTGGATTATTTGTGTATTACCTTGGACTGCCTTTCGTTGTTTGAACCCTGCTGCCTGCCCTTTGGACCTCTCGCTGTGTTTTGACTACTGTGTTCTCTGTCTGCTGCCTGCCCCGACCTTCTGCCTGTATTTCGACTCTGAGTATTGCCTTTCCTATTACATTCCTGTTTGCTGGTTGTTACATTGCCTGTCTGACATCGTCTTTAATAAACACGCTGCACATGGATCCCAACTCTGCTGACCCTTCATTACAGAAGACTTCGCCAAACATCGATCCAGCAGCGGTCTACAGACTAACCACGGAGGTGTCTGCTCAAGCTAACGTGTTAGCGGCTCACCAGCAACAGCTCGCTCGTCTCACAACGCTCACAGAGGAGATGGTAAAAACCTTGCATTCCTTACAATCCACTGCTGTTGCCACTGCACAAACTACTACCACTCCGACACCCCAAGCTGCTTCTGCACCTCCTTCCGTGGCTAGCCCTCGTTTGGCTTACCCTGACAAATTCGATGGTAACCCCGCCAGATGTAAGGGCTTCCTGCTTCAATGCTCTCTGTTTGTCTCTCAACAACCTGCTTTATACCCCACAGAGGAGAGTCGCATCGCTTTCGTCTGCTCACTACTCACAGGCAAAGCATTGGACTGGGCCACCGCTGTTTGGGATCTTAACCGTCCCACTTTCCCATCCTTTGAAGCATTTCTCCGCCGTTTCAGAGAGGTTTTCGACACTCCCAAGGAGAGCGAGGCTGCCGGTGAGCGCATTCTGACGTTGCGCCAAGGAAAATCATCCGCTGCTGAATTCTCTCTCACCTTTCGTACACTAGCCGCTCAGACGGGCTGGCCCGATGACCCTTTAAAGCTTCACTTCCGCAGAGGGCTTAATCACGAACTCCAAGCAGAGCTGGCCTGCCGGGATGAGGAGAAATCGCTCGATGGACTCATCAATCTTACCATCCGCATCGACAACCTTATGCGTTCCAGGAAGCCCAACCGGGAGAGGTCTACTCAGCTTAACGTCTCCTCACCCACACCAGCTCACGAACCCATGGAGGTTGCTCACACTCGCCTAACCGCCGAGGAGAGAGGCCGACGACAACAGCTCAACCTCTGCTTATACTGCGGTCAAGCCGGCCACATGAAGGCCTTCTGTCCGGTCAAGTCCACTCCTCGTCCGGCGGTGAGTCAGATTTCAAGTTCTTCTCAGACTGTGAAGATTCCAGTACACATTACTTCTTCTGATAAGGTCATAGACACAACCGCATTGATAGATTCTGGCGCAGCAGGCAATTTCTTGGATGAAGGTTTCGCTAAAACCCATTGTCTCTCACTGATACCTTGTACATCTCCCTTGTCAGTGGCAGCACTAGATGGGAGACCGCTGGGTCCGGGACGGGTCCAGTTCACCACCAACGATCTCCAGCTCACAACAGGCGCTTTTCACACAGAGACAATACGATTCTTCATCATCCAATCTCCACACAACCCGGTCATCCTTGGTCTTCCATGGCTCCAGGAACACGAGCCGCAGATCTCCTGGACGGAGGGGCAGGTAACACAATGGTCGGACAGATGCTTTGCTCAATGCTTCCCCGCACTCAGACCCAAAGCTGACAAGGCGTCCGTCATCAACTCAGACACCTCGATCGCAGCAAATGTCCCTCTCGAATACCAGGACCTGGCTGAGGCCTTCAGCAAAGCTCGAGCCTCTCAACTACCCCCGCACCGCACTTCTGACTGCGCCATTGAACTCCTTCCTGGAACCATTCCCCCTAAAGGCAGGGTTTTTCCTCTCTCTCAACCTGAGACGGAGGCCATGCGGGTCTACATTGAAGAGGAATTGGCCAAAGGATTCATTGAACCCTCCACCTCTCCTGCATCAGCTGGGTTCTTTTTTGTTAAGAAGAAAGACGGTAGTCTCCGTCCCTGCATTGACTACCGAGGCCTCAACAACATTACTGTCAAGTACCGCTACCCTCTGCCTCTCGTACCTCCGGCACTTGAACAACTCCGCTCAGCCAAGTATTTCACTAAGCTTGACCTCCGCAACGCATACAACCTGATCCGTATAAAGGAGGGTGACGAATGGAAAACTGCCTTCTCTACCACGACTGGTCACTATCAGTACCGGGTTATGCCCTTCGGGCTGGTCAACAGTCCGTCTGTATTTCAATCCTTCATCAATGACGTATTCCGAGACATGCTGGGCAGATGGGTTATTATCTACATGGATGATATTCTGGTCTACTCTGAGTCAATGGACGTTCATATCTCCCATGTCAGGAAAGTTCTGAAGCGCCTAATCTCTCATCAACTCTACGCTAAAGCTGAGAAGTGTGAGTTCCATCAGACAGTCACCACATTTCTGGGGTACGTCGTGGGCCCCGACGGAGTCGCTATGGATGACAGCAAGGTTCAGGCAGTCTTGAAGTGGCCCCGTCCCGCCAATGTGAAAGAACTACAAAGGTTTCTGGGATTTGCTAACTTCTATAGGCGGTTCATAAGAAATTTCAGCACAGTCGCAGCCCCTTTGACTTCCATGGTTAAAAAGAATAACTGCAAGTTATCCTGGTCCCAGGCAGCCAGCGAAGCCTTTGAACTCCTCAAGAGGCGCTTTTCTACTGCTCCCATTCTACACCACCCCGATCCTGAGCGTGAGTTTATCGTCGAAATTGACGCCTCCAACACGGGAGTTGGGGCTGTACTATCACAGAGGCATGGCGATCCTCCCAAGCTTTATCCATGCGCCTTTTACTCACGCAAACTCACACCGGCTGAACAGAACTATGATGTGGGTAATCGGGAACTGCTCGCTATGAAAGCTGCCCTCGAGGAGTGGCGCCATTGGCTTGAGGGGGCCAAACTTCCATTCACCGTTCTCACTGATCACCGCAACCTCGAATACCTCCGGTCCGCCAAGAGACTCAACCACCGCCAAGCCAGGTGGGCCCTCTTCTTCACCCGTTTTAATTTTACTGTTACTTATCGCCCTGGGTCAAAGAACACCAAGGCAGATGCTCTATCACGTCTGTTTGAGGCTGAATATCAACCACCCTCTCCCGATCCCATCTTGCCAAACGTCCTCATAGTTGCTCCCGTCCAGTGGGACATCATCACTGAACTCGCAGAGTTGCAGAACAATAACCCTCCACCGCCTAACTGTCCTCCAGACAAGATCTACGTTCCACAGTCCAAGAGGAAACAGGTACTTCAACTCGTTCATGACACCCCCAGCTCTGGTCATCCGGGAATCACTGCCACATTGGAACTACTTTCCAACAAATTCTGGTGGCCGTCCATGCGCCCTGACACCATCCAGTATGTAACCAACTGTGAGGTTTGTTCCACCTCCAAGTCATCCAAACAACTCCCCGCTGGCCTTTTGCAACCATTGCCGATCCCTCAGAGACCATGGTCACACATCTCCATTGACTTCATTACCGACCTGCCTCCCTCCGAAGGTAACACCACCATACTTACAGTAGTGGATCGGTTCTCCAAGTCATGCCGCCTAATCCCGCTCGCCAAGCTACCCACTGCTCTCGATACGGCTCAGGTACTCTGCAGTCAACTCCTGGCTTCAAAGAAGTGAGGCCACATGGGACTCTGCTCACACTCACCTTCAGCAAGCCATCCGTAGACAAAAGAAATTTGCTGACCTACACCGTCGCCCCGGTCCGGCGTTCGCCCCCGGGTCATGGGTATGGCTATCCACCAGAGACCTTCGTCTAAGACTCCCTTGCCGCAAACTCAGTCCCAGGTACGTGGGTCCTTTCAAAGTCATAAAACAGATAACTCCAGTCTCTTATCGCCTAGCCCTGCCTCCTCAATACCGTATCTCACCCACTTTTCATGTGTCCCTGCTCAAGGCCGCTGGTGCTCCGAGACGGGCGGACGACCTAGACGAGGACCGGGCTCAGAGTTCCCCTCCGCTGATCATCGACGGCGAGGAGGCTTACCGGGTCAGGGAGATCCTCAACTCTCGACGCCGGGGCGGGGTACTCCAATACCTCGTGGATTGGGAGGACTACGGTCCAGAGGAGAGATCGTGGGTTAACTCCAAGGACATTCTAGACCCATCACTGGTCACTGACTTTCATTTAAACCATCCGGACAAACCCGCTCCTCGTTCCCGTGGTAGACCCCGGCGTCGTCAGCCTCCTCACGTCAGGAGCCGTTCGCAGGGAGGGGGCTCTGTAACGATCCCGGCCTCTGTGGTTCCCCCTGATCGTCACCAGAGGTCGCCATCACCCGAATACTAACCTATTCCACCCTTCACTACATTACCCATAACCCCGTACCTGGTTCTGACCCCACGGACTTCCGCTTCCTGTTCCTCCACTATAAATACTTCCGGGTTTCACAGACACATCGCGAAGTCTTGTTTTGCCCCGGCTGACATTTCTGAGCGTTTATTACTCTGTTGGATTATTTGTGTATTACCTTGGACTGCCTTTCGTTGTTTGAACCCTGCTGCCTGCCCTTTGGACCTCTCGCTGTGTTTTGACTACTGTGTTCTCTGTCTGCTGCCTGCCCCGACCTTCTGCCTGTATTTCGACTCTGAGTATTGCCTTTCCTATTACATTCCTGTTTGCTGGTTGTTACCTTGCCTGTCTGACATCGTCTTTAATAAACACGCTGCACATGGATCCCAACTCTGCTGACCCTTCATTACAATAGGCTATACATGTTATCACGGTAATGTTTATTATTGACATTTACGTTCAATCTTTATTTTCTATACAGTAGGCTAAAACATTGTACTTTTATCCAAAGAGATGGAACTTTTGTCATTATATTTATCAATGGGGCACAGAAACACAGGATGTTCCTACTACTACTACTACTACTACAAGGAAAAAACAAAACAAAACAGCATACTGTATGGCTTAAGTGTCTCTTGACTGTCGTATTAGAGGCAATGCTTCACAGCAGTACTGCTTATGTGCCCAGCAGAGGTCGCGTTAACCGAAAATTTTCCGTCATTGAAAAATCTGAAGGCCGTCCATATTTTTTCTCATGAGGATTCTCTGTGACTCCAATAAGCCAGTGGTTCTCAGTGTGTGGTATGAGTACCACTAGCTCCCTCTAGTGGTATGTAGAGAAATCACTAAATTAAATATAAATTAATGTTAAAACACAATACAATTTAATTTATGTTTAATTAAATTTTTATTTTTTTATTTTATTATCATTCTTTTTTTACATTTACATGTACAGTACAGTTTTTATTTAACTTTTATGTACAAGACATTTTAATTTATTATTTAAGTTTTTTATTTACCTGTGTGTAAGCACTGTGCAGCGTTAATGTTTAGAATGTGCATTTACAATGTTAAAGTGGTTGACTACAATAAATATTCTTATTAGGAATAAAACTGCCTCTCTCTTTTTAACTGTGCAGAACTGTAGCTGAATAGTTAGGCCTACTAAGCTACTGTATTTTAATGCTGATCATTATGGTGGTACTTGGAGAGCCAAATATTTTCTGAGGTGGTACTTGGTATAAAAAGTTTGGAAACCACTGGTGTAAGCGATGGAAGCCAATTAAAGCATATTAAAAGGCATTGTCTGGAGTCTGTCTGGTACTGCTGCACAGCAGGGGTGTGTTTTCAAAAAGCATCGTTAGCTAACTGTGGTTGTTAGTTGCACTGAACTCTGGTACTGGTAACGGCTACCATAGTTGCTTTTGGGAAATGCTCCCCAGGTTAGTGAAACACTGGAGATCTCAGTCCCAAGTGATAGACGTGGCAGGGTGTTACCAGAGACACTGTAAATGTGTATGCATTTTTAAGTATCACCAGAGATGCCCCAGGTTACCTCAAAGCAGGTGCATAGGGGAATTTCTACCACCCAACAAATCGACCTGCCTTTACCATCTTTACCTGAAAATTAGTTACACCTACAGCTCGGTGGTAAATGTCCCAAACACTGTATATGCATGGTATATGGGTTAGCCCAACCCAGAAACATATTGATAAAGCACTTCAGTTTGTACACCAACGTATTGCTCTGTTCAGAACAAGTAATAACAATGACAAACATTTACTATTCAACGACACATTTTTAGACAATTGCGAGCGAACAGATATTGCTGTTAACAGGTTAGCCAGAGAACTACATGTTGCGCAGAGAGAACACAACACACACAACTAAATACGTATTTTGCATGCTACACAGTACATGAAAACAATATTTAAAGGATTCCTCCACTTTCAGAATAAAAATTTCCTGATAATTTGCTTACCTCCATGTCATCCAAAATGTTTATGTCTTTATTTCTTCAGTCGTAAAGAATTTATATTTGACATTTATGGAGTTGTTGCCCTGCATCATATTTGTAAACTTGACAAATTTGATGCGGGGCAACAACTCTATAAATGCAGTCCTGCACTAAAATTCAAGATATTGGTGCAAAAAAAAGAGGTTTGTGTTCTTTTAAACACTATATTACATGTTTTTGCTCAGTTTTGCAGAGAACATATTACCTCTGAAGCCATAGCAGAATTGTTGCACGTTTTAGAGCAACACAGCAGTGTTTAGTTTCTGATTGAATCCGCGTTTTGAATGAATCGAGTGAACCAATGATTCAAATGTCCAAAGAGAGCCATTAACTTAATTCCTGAATAAATCAGCCATTTTAATGAATGAATGAATAAATGATTCATAAAGACCCGTTGGCAAATTTAGTTTATTATTTAAATAATTTTATTAAAAATAAAATAATAATAATAATAATAATAAAATAATAATAATAATAATAATAATAATAATAATAATAATAATAATAAAAATAGTTCACCCAAAAAAAAAAATTCTGTCTTTCTTTTGTGAAACATAAAAGAAGGTATTTTGAAGACTGTTCGTAACAAAGCTGTTTTGGTTACTTTCTTTGTATGAACAAAAAATACTGAGATGTTTCTCAAATTATCTTTTGCATTGCATAGCCATTGCCACTTTAAACCAGCATAACAAAGGTTGCAACATGCTCTCTTCACCCCATGTGCAAACTTGTTAACTTTGTGTTTGATTACAAAGCATCAAACTCAGGAACCTAACTTTCACAACTCTTGCCTATTCACCCTATCGTGGGTGTTTTCACATACAGTTCTCAGATCACTTACAGTAAACCAGAAAGGGAATCAGCCAAATGTGACCTTAGTCCTTTTGGTGTAGTGGACTCCAACTTTTTTTGGTCCTCCTCAGCACTGAATTGATCTCGACCCTTTCTTTTTCATACCACAACTTCATAAGAACTCAGACACCAGCCTTCTGTGCAGCAGTGAAATACTGAAATCTGACCTACTGAAAAATTGGAAGATGAATTGCAGATGAAGAGCAGATAATCCCTGATCATGTCAATTCAGTCAAATTTAAAATGAAAAAGGAACATTATATATAAAGTTATAAATAATGCATTGGAGCATAAATGACGTCCATCACACATGTTGTCAACACTGCCACGCAAGTTTTATTAATACAATAGGTTCCATACTAGAAAACTCACGTTATAAGTGAAATTATTTACACTGTATGATGAATAAATCTACACAGCCACCGGAGCTGATCGCTCCCACGCTAGTCAATGCTTGTATTTACACCAGCCGCGCATCGGCATCCCCTATACTGCACATGTCTGTGGCCCACGGCTTCGACACGGCCACCGGAGCTGACCGGAGCCACTCTAGTCAATGCTTGTGTTTATACCAGCCGTGCTGTAGCTCATTGAAGCATCCCAGAAGCAGTTTTCTGCGCTGCATCGCTAAAGTTAGGCTAATACCCCACCACGTCCCTACCCAACCATTTGAATTTCCGTAGGTGGGATTTAGGCCCTGTTTACACGTGTGTTTTCATTTTAATACTGTGTTTTAAAATTTAAAATGATACTCGTTTACACTAGCATTGTCACTGCGTTTCAGAAACGATCTCCTCCTACACTACACAACCGAAAAGGCATGTCACATGACCATTCATGCAGGTACAACCATAGATATGTATAGGTAGATTCCCTATTATTTAGATGGCAGACGTGTCTACATGCTTGGAGCGTTCGAATGATGCCTCTACCTATACATATCTATGGGCACAACAATGAGCATGATGTCATTGTTTATGTGGCCGTCAAGGACACGCAGAGAGAACGTGGGAAGCCACGCCATCGTTTTCAAACGTTTTGGTCCATTTACACTGAAACACAAACCCCCAAGTTTTCAAACTAAAATGGGGTCTGCAGCATTTTTAGAACTCTCCGTTTTCGAGGGTCGAAAAGGCCGGAGTACCCAACAGGCGTAACCGTAGCAAAAGTTATGCGTTTTAAAACGCAAACGCACTAGTGTAAACGCAGCCTTATTTTAATGGTATTCTAATGGGCCATGTTGTGACATCATTACACCCAGAATACAACTCTGTAGTCCAAAGAAGCCGTTCGTTGTAGTTCTTGAAAAGGAATTTTGTAAAAATTAAATATCTCCCCTTGGAGTGGGCTTTGAGATTTGTAACTTTGTAGACCTTTATTATGCCCAAACATACACACCACACACTGACTAAAATTCAAAAACTGAAAAAGCATAATAGGACCCCTTTTAAAGCTGAAGAAGTCGAGATCAAGCAACAGCTGATAGAAGAACTGGAAAACCTAGCTGTCAATGTCAATGTCCCTATGCATCATTATGGATTACTTGGTTCTAGCAAGCAGAAATATCATGACTGGCTTGATGACAGTGATGAAATTGAACAGCTGTTGGAAAAAAGCATAGACTGCACAGGATATATCTCACAAGCAGATCTCTAAAAAACAAGGTAGCCTTTAACGTTCACGGCACACTTCAGCGCAAATTCAAGATGAGTGGCTATGCAACATGAATAACATGAGACACTTCTACTACTCCATCAAGGAATTGGATGGACCCCAAACTGCTAGCTCCTTCCCAGTTCTCACTGCTGATGGAACAACACAGCTCACAGAGAAATCCCAAATACTTGAGCGATGGGTGGAGCATTTTGATGCTGTCCTTAAAAATTAATTCCACACCTGTGAAGAAGTGATCAACAGGCTACTACAGATTGATGTCAGTGACGACCTACTGTAGACACTCCTCCTACACTGTCAGAAGTCAACAAAGCCATCAACCACCTGTTAAATGGCAAAACTCCTGGAGCTGATGCAATACCATCCGAGATCTACAAAGCATCTGGACCATGCCTGCGAAATAATTTTTTTTAAAACAATTTTCCTTTGCATTTCCATTGCAGAGAGATGTGCGGCAATCACTGAGAAATTTCACTCCTCTGCATCGCTGGAATAATCTTTGCAAGAATCCTCCTGAACTGACTCACTGTGAGCACAAACACAACAAAGACAGGAGGGGGTGAGGAGAACAGGAGCTTAAATAATAAACAGGAGTCGCTGCAGGAACGTGGAGCTCAGGTAAGCAGTCTTAAATTGAAACGAGACCAGACAATTATGAGGTTTGAGGGTTTACTCCCCGAGAGCCAGTGTGGCTTGAGGAAAGAACAAGGAACAGTAGAGTTGATATTTGACTTCAAGAGAAGTGCCAGGCGCAAAATGTTGATATTTGCACGACATTCGTGGACTAAACCAAGGCATTCGACACCATAAGTCGTGAGGCACTTTGTAAGATCATGAGCAAGTTTGGTTGGCCCGAAAGATTCATTTGTATAGTATGCCAGTTCCACGAAAGCTTGTATGCTTGATGATGGAGGGGTCGCCGGTTCGAATCCTGGTGGGGATTGTGAATGAACTGCACTCTTTCCACCTTCAGTACCATGACTGAGGTGCCCTTGAGCAAGGCACTGAATCCCCAATTGCTCCCTGGGCGCTGGAGCAATGGCTGCCCACTGCTCCAGAGGTGTGTGTGTGTGTGTGTGTGTTTGTGTGTACACTTGTGATGGGTTAAATGCAGAGCACCAACTTCAAGTATGGATCACCATACTTTACAATCTTTACATACTTTACATTTTGCAAATGATAGAGTAGCCAAGGCCAGTGCTGCCTTTGGCAGACTCTGCTCATCAGTGTAAGAACGAAAAGGGATCAGCTTGACCGTCAAGCTGAAGGCCTACAGAGCAGTAGTCTCGTCTGCCTTCCTTTACGCTTCTGAAACGTGTGCAGTCTACCAGCTTCATGCTAAGAAGCTGAACCACTTCCATCCCTGCTGTTTCTGCAAACTGTTGAAAGTGAAGTATCAGGATAAAGTCCCCAACACAGAAATACTTGAATGTCTACCAAAACACATCCTGTATGGAGAGCTGAAAACGTGTGTACACTCTCAAGGTGGACAGAAAAAAGATTTTTAAAGACCTCTTTGGTGAGGGCTTCAGGTGAATTTGGAGTGAACTTTGTAAAAAGTAAATGTTTTAAATAAGTAAGTGAATTTACTTTTGTCAGATTTGTACTTTTATAACATTTTCTCAAGAAGACGCCAGCAATGTATGCAGGTTGCAAAATGAACCAACTTCTCCTTCTTTGACATCTGAACCATGACTCACTGAAAGATAGATTGATGAAGTTGAGCACAACAATGACTTTGATAATGAATAGACTTTTTCATATGTTTTCAGATGTTTTGAAACTATTAAAATGTTTCACACCGACTGCTGCTTTTCATTTGCCACTGACCTGTGACCTTTACCCTGCCAGGACATCATCTTCATCTCTAGTGAGAAAGAGGAGGAGAAGAATGCCAATTAACGATGGGCCACAGAGACCCATGTCCTGCAGAGGTTCCTCCAGTGAAAAAGTCAATCTCCTGTTGTCTCTCACATCAAAATGCACCCGCATATTTGTTTAGGGCTTATATTTTCAACACAAGCAATGATTTGAAGTAAAATGTCTTAATGATGGATTTGTTTCAACCATGCAGCAAGTGATGGAATGCTGCATTTCTCCAAATCTGATGAAGGAACAAACGCATCTACATCTCACATAACCTGAGAATGACCACATTTCAACTGTTGATTCAAACACAGGAAAATATGCATGAACAAAGTAGAATCTCATTCAAAACACTGCACATAATTAAACATCTAATATCTCCAGATTGACTGTGATTGTTTAATAAAACACAGCAGTTTCATGTTCAGCGTGGACAGATGTCTGTCACATTGCTTCTGGTTTGGTGTTAAAACACTTAGAAGTAAACCAGCAAACACAATACACTTTAAAATGCACTCACGCAAGTACAGCCAAAAGCTTTGCACATTGCATGTTTTACTAATGACAATTTTAATTTGTTTACCACACTTTTTTTTCCATTTTTCCATTGCATTTTTGTTTCCAGGTGGAACATTAAAGAACGCAACACACGCGTCTCCTGAAAGGCAACCAATCCAATGACGACTTCAGAACTTCTTAAGTGGTACCAGTTTTGTTTTTCGATATGCATCAGACGTTCAGCCAGCAGTCCGTGGGAGTGACATCTGCGGCTGAAACTTAGCTGTCTGATGTTCACATCCCCTCATTCTGGATACAAACGAAACATCGGGGGTCCGTTCTTCATACGTCACTAACTCAGTTAGCTGGACTTGATCTTTGACGATTCCATCCCGAGTCCATCTGAGTCCAGAGGAAAGTGATGTCTAGTATTTGTGTAACGGGGAGTGAGAGACGAGAGGCGAGCGGATCCATCTGCGAGCTTTTATTCAGGGGACGATACAGATACATGGTCGAACAGGCAGGGTCAACAACAGTGGCAGACAGGTATAACGAAGGCAATGCACAATAGAAGTCCGTGAAACAGGCGAGGGTAGATTCATGGCGAACGTAATCCGTAAGGGGCTGAGCTAGGAGAATAAACCAATAACCAAGAGCTAGAGTCCAATAGGCAGGCGGCGAACAGACAAAAACGGGGAACCAGGCGAGGGAACTAGAAACTAGGGAACAAGGAAACTAGGGAACGTTAACAATGGAAATACAACAACAACAATCCGTGACTTGCATGGGGAAAGACCGGGGCTTTTATAGTGCCGCTGATTGGTCACCTGAGTTGACGCAATCAGCGTGAGGCATGACAGGAGATGTAGTCCGGAGTGTGGTGCAACAGTCAGAGTGTGTGGGTAAGGTGAGAGTGACATCTGGTGGTGAGCGGTCCGCAGAACACCGACCAGATTCGTAACAATTTGCATGTGTTTTTAAGTCTTGTCCAGTAGGCTACTTGAAAGCCAACCATAAACCTGCAGCCGCCAACCGCATCATAAATATCAAACAATAATCAAACAACAAAAGAAAAAGAGAAAATCACTCACTGTTCTTGACTGAATAACTTATTAACTGTAATAAGAATCATCTTTAATGTATACAGTGTAGATTTTGCAGTGTTTTATTTATTTTAACATTTATTACTTCATGAAATGTCTGTAGTCTATTTCTGTAGTAGCCTTTATATAGACCTACCTGAAAAACTAAAAACTAAATAAATAAATAAAAAAATTATATATTTTTAAAATATTATTTCATTTGTATTTTTGATTAATATATTTATTATTACTTTTGCTTCTAAGTAATACTTGGAGTGTTTACTTGCCTTGAGTTTGAGAATGTTTTACTTACATTAGTTGATTTGTTTTTGGTGGCAGTTTCTAGCTTGAAAGAAAAATAATTTTTCTAACATCTTTGCAGCAAGAGTTTTTATGGGTCCAAAACCACCTTGGGTGTGCATGATTTTCTGATAATTCAATGGCCCATCGTCAGTTATTCCTTATATAATGTAATTTATTGTAATTCATGTAATTATAAATGCATTCAAAAATAAAACAGGTGTGAGTTTGCTGTGACTTGGAATATATGTAGGGCTTTATACACAGTGTGTGCCATTAGAAAGACTAAGTTTATTTCTCACAACCTCATTTTTATTCAAAGAAAAAAAAAAAAAAATGTTGTATACATCCCAAAACACACACAGCCACAATCAGAAATAAAAGAGGTTGATTTTCTGCTCTTAAGGTCCCATTCACCAAGATACCTACTCCTTTACCCCCACCCTTGAATTTATACATTTACTACATTGATGAATAAAGTCAAGTCCCACCCTATAATTTTTCACATTCTAAGACCCGTTTCACTCTAAAACATGTCACATTACATGTAACTTCTGTTACATGACTTTAAGTTTGCTAAGCGGAGCATGGACACTAATTATGAGATGTTGTGAAATCAAAAATCAAAATGGCAAGATCCACTAGAGGTTTGCTTTTCTTACATTTCAACTGACATTGTGTTTTTCTAGTTGTAAAGGTTAAAAACAGGGGTGCCCAAACTCGGTACTGGTCTTTGGTTTAGCTCCAACTTGCCTCAACACACCTGCCAGGGAGTTTCTAGTATGCCTAGTAAGAGCTTGATTAGCTGGTTCAGGTGTGTTTAATTAGGGCTTGAGCTAAAATCTGTTGGACACCTCCCTCCAGGACCGAGTTTGGGCACCCCTGGGTTAAAACAATGTTAAGATACTGACAAACAGTAGTGTTTCCTTGGACTCAGACTCGACTTGGATTTAGCCCTTTGGGACTTAGACTTGAGTCCAACTCGGTCCATTTTGGACTCGGACTCGACATAACAGGGGCTCACACTACTGTCACAGTCACTGCATTGCTGATTGTTGTTTTGAGTATCGATACATCTGCCCTTTTTAAGGGACACGAGAATGCACAGTAATCTCGGACAACTTAATCCAGATATTTTAATCAAATCTGCAAATTTGTTTAAAGAAACAAATTAGCCAGAGATCAGTTATAACGATTAGAACATCTGGCATCTTTCAAATCATCTCAGATATATTAAGCAATGTATGAAGAACGGACCTCAGGTCATGCATAGACTATACTGTCTCTTTGAATAGTGTTGCCAAAAACGCAGCTGTCTTATGTTAGCCACAATGTCCTGTATATTGGCCAAAATGGAGAAGGAATTATTCTCATTGCCCTGTTTTGTGCTTTCGACTTTGCTGCTGTTCGGATGCTCTTGCTTACTGCTCCGCGCTTTGCTCTGTGTTTATATACTTTTCTCAGATTTTTCTACGATTTTAAACTCAGCAGATCAGCACAGTGCTCAAACAACACATTTTTGGCACAAACACTAAATTAAAAACTTTTCGAAACTGGAATAATACTACTAAAAAGGAGACTCTTTGCCTCCCACTGCCAGCAGTTTTCATTCCGGAGACGGGAAAACACAACTGCCTACTTTCAACAGACGAGAAAGAAAATGCCTTTTCTGGAATCTACTTGCTGCACAAACTGCCACAGACTTCTACAAACAATTGTGGTTCTTAAAACAAAGTTACTTACTGGACTTCCAAAACAGGCGGAACACTCAGCAGACCGACGTCACGGACCCCCTCAGCATACAGCCGGTGAGTCCCGTGAACCTAGTGAATTTTAACAGTTTATAAGTGCAGAGGAACAAGCCAAAACTGATCGACACACTAATCGATGGCACAAACAGGGAGCGAGACCCAAAGGCACTCGAGACATCAGACTGTCACAAGTATCTTGTATTGCTGCGGTAGCATCCTCTACCCCTGAATGTGACTGAACATGGATCGCATGAGCCAGCAGCTAACATCGCTACAAACAGGCGCTCAAGGTCGAGCAGACAGCGGCATTCAGCTCGGAGCGCAGCTGAGCCCAGGACTCTGATAGTGGGTGACTCCATTATCAGAAATATCAGTAGCAGGACTACAACTACATGCTGCTTTCCTCAAGCAACCATCTCTGACGTGAACAAGGAACTTCGAAACATCCTAATGAAGCACAAGACTGCAAATCGAATCATCATCCATGTGGGGAAGAATGATATTCGGAAAGAGCAGTCAGAACTCCTAAAGAAGGATTTCAGTGAACTCATCAAAACACTTTGGAGACTTAAAGTTCAGTCTTTCATCAGTGGACCATTCCCAGCAAGGGGAACTAACATGTTTTCACGGCTGCTTGGGCTGAATAGGAGTCAAATTAATCAACAACTTCAATCTTTTTCTGGGGCCATAGACAACTGTTTAAACTGGATGGCCTCCACCCAAACAAACTTGGTGCAAGAGTGCTAAAGGACATCTATTTTTCACTCCGTCATCCTTCAGTGGAGTGTGCCAGTCCTCCAACATGAATGGCACACGCACACCTGGACAAAGTATGAGTGACCACAGGACTTCAAATCAGCTTCAGAGTCATCATGTGGTCAACACATCCCACAAGGACACTGACAACGCCACACAGCCACAACAAGCACTGCTCATGGACACCATCCCGGCTGAGCCCTGCCCACAGAGCAGACTGTGACATACTACAACAGCTCCTGCCTCCTTCTTTTCCGAGAAGATCAATACTATCAGAAAGGTGATTAGCACATCCTCAAGTTATGCAGAGGTCAGACAGATTCAACCGCAATTTCAAAAAGAAATCAACATCTGTTTCTGAAGCAATTGATAGCAAAACTTTGGAAGAAATAGTACAACACCTTAAATCCTCAACGTGCAACCTTGACACACTTCCCACATCTTTTTTCAAAAGTGTGTTTAACTGTTTAAAAGCAGATCTCTTAGAAGTGGTGAACACCTCACTTCTTTCTGGGCCTTTTCCAAACTCCCTGAAAACTGCAGTTGTTAAGCTTTTCTGAAAAAGAGCAATAATAACATCATACTGAGCAACTATAGACTAATATCAAAATCGTTTTATAGGCAAGATTATTGAAAAGGTAGTTTTCAGTCAGCTACTTAAACTCAAATGGATAGCTGGACAATTTTCAATCTGGTTTCTGACCACATCACAGTACAGATAATAAATCGTTAAGATAATAAGATAATAAATTATATTTGCCTAAATTCTGATTCTGGCAAAATATCAGTGCTGGTACTACTAGATCTCAGTGCTGCGTTTGACACTGTCGATCATAACATTCTTCTAGAGAGACTGGAAAACTGGGTCAGGCTTTCTGGGATTGCTCTCAATTGGTTCAGGTCATACTTAGAAGGGAGAGGTTATTATGTATTTCAGTAGTCATGTCAAAGCAGTAACTAAATCAGCATACTATTATCTCAAAAACATTGCAAGAATTAGATGTTTTGTTCCAGGGGTTGACAGTGGGGGTGCGGGCCATGGGTAGGGGAGGAGGTTGGAAAAGGAAAAAGCTGTGAATTGGTCTGCGCCACTAGCGGAGGCCTCACACTAGCATCTGCTATGGGAGCTGGAGGTCGGCTTGCTTCAGCTGCTGTAGGTCATGGGAAGGTAGTACAGTTTGTAATATCCTGAAGAGCCTATGTAGTCTGCGCCGCTAGCAGAGGCCACCTCTGCTAACGTCTGCTATGGGAGCTGGAGGCAACTGAAAAAGAAAAAAGGGGGTTAGAACAGAAGTAACGGGAGGAAAGACATGCGAGGGCCTGTGTTGCAAGTGGAAGCAACTTTGCGTTTGCTTCAGCTGCTGTAGCTGTAGGCCATGGGGTTTGTGACATTCAGGAAAAAGGCTGGACGTCTGTGTAGCCTGCACTGCTAGCAGAGGCGACCTTGTGCTAGTGTCCGCTACGGGAGCTGGAGGCTGCTGAAAAGGAAAAGAAGTTAGGGGTAGTAGACGGAAAGTCTGAAATGTGAGGGCCTGCGTTGCAAGCGAAGACAGCTTCGTGCTTGGTTCTGTTGCTGTGGCTGGAGGCCACAGGAAGGAGGGGTGGTTCTGACTTTTGGCGGGACATGCTGAAATGTCCGGGTAGCCTGCAGTGTTGCCAGATTTAGTGATTTCTCAGACTACCCTAGCAACTTGTTTTTCAAAGTAATTGGCAACAAATGTAGCTATTTTAACAACCTTTAAAAGTTATAAATGTGTGGGGGTTTTTTGTATGTATTTATTATTATTATTATTATTATTTTATATTTTATTTTATTTTATTTTACTTTGTCATTTATTTACTGATTGTTAGTTATGTGCTGTTGGTCCACTGTGATCAACGGAGAAAGTCTTTTTGCCATTGTTGATCTCCTTCAAGAAACAAATAATAAATCTTATCCCTCTTGTCTATTCATTTTCCTAAATGTGATATGTAAATTAAATGTGGGTAAAATGCTGGTGAAAAAGACGGAAAGTTTGAGTAATTTCAGTGCGTATTCCGGGCACTTTATGTTGTAGTTACATAATGACATTAACATCTAGTGCCGTCGCGAGATCATTTAACAACCTCTAGCAATGAATGACCTGCTTTAGCGATTTTTACCTGAAAATTATTAGGTGGCACGGATGGCCTGCGCGGCTAGAGGCCCGGCTGCAAACGGCGCTGCGGCCAGGAGAGCTGCAGTGAAAGGCTGAGCCAAAGTGGGAAATGAGTGAGTGGGATGAGAACTGGAGCGCGATGTTCACGAGGAGCTGGATCTTGTGCGGGACAATGGTGGTGTCGAGCAAGGCGAGTTCGGGGCTTTGCTTGATCTATTGGCCGCCTTGGCGGCTGGAGTGGATTTAGGAGTGAGGCTGGCTGATTTGGAGGGTGGCGAATAGATCGTACGGATCCGCTTTGTTTACCTTCCGTGAGAACGATGCGTCAGAATTAATGAGCTTTTGCCTTGGGCTTGAATACTGTACACTTTCTAGTCGGAGGAATTGTTGGCGCGGCCGAATGATACGCAGATGCCAGGGAAGTTAGGAGTTTCAGCCGTGGAGGCGAGGTTAAGTGTCGGGGAAATCGTGTGGCTTGTTGAGCAGAGCGGCGGCTGCGATGGAGCCTGGGGGTCGGCGGCAATGACTGGCGGAGAAGGAGTAATCCTGGGGCGGGTGGATTGCTGCGGAGGATCCGAAAATGGGTCTGTGATATAATAGCAACAGGAGCGAACTGAGTGCTGCGAGACAAGGAAAAATGACAGTAAGACTGCTTTTGTTATTTGTAGGGATTCTCTCGTACTAACTGGATAGGGAGTGTGATTGCTGATGATGCATTGGCCGTGTTAATTATCTGTGCGTGCTCCTCCCGCAATTTGTTAATAAAACATCACTTGTTAGTTATCCAATATAATTGTAAGTTTAGAAATACTGCTTAGGCCTTAGATCATGATACATGCGTTCGTAAGGTAAGGAGAAATCGCTCAGAGCAGCAACTGGATGTGGAAGGAGCGAGGGATAAGGTGCGCAGAGCTGAATTTTAGTTGTTTGGGGAGTAGAGCATGCTTTCATCAGTTTATTGTCCACATTTCTGTAGTGGAGAAACGCATTCAGTGGAGGCGGCAGGGCAAATCTGCAGGAGGTCATTGACGGGCCTGATTGATCTTGTTATGAGCTGAAAGTGGAACCGGATTAAGAGGATCTTTGCAGAGCATTGTACGTAGGAGCAGAAGTGCAGGAGTTCGTTGGGTTGGGATGCTGTTCGAGGGACAGGGCCGGGCCATATGCTGGAAGAATTGCAAGGAGTGCTGCTTATGTGGGCTCGTAATGATGAATGATTAGGCTCCTCCCGAACCTACGTTTGGAACTTCATTAAAAACATAATACCCTAATTTAGTGAAACAAGGCTTTGTTAGCAACCAGTGTTCACTTAGCCTACCTGCTCACCCAGACCATATCCGTGCACGATCAAACACAGAGGTACTGCAGACAGCACGCTTCCACACAAAAGAACGGACCTTGAATACTCCTTGAGAGTATTTTTTAGCACAGTTCATTGGTAAATTATCTTGGTCAAAGGTGGAGAACTTCATTCCATTATGATAACCAAAAGTCTGACCGGCAGAAAGGGGAAACCTTTATTATATCATTAATTTATGCATGTTTAAAACATTCTGTTCCTCTGTTATCATTAGGGTCACACAATTTAAAACTGGAAAATTAAATGTCTCTACTTTGTTTCACCTGCTCCTCCATCTACAAAGCCTCTCATATGCAGTTTGGACCCATCAGCCTCAGAGCCCACAGAGAAAGAATCGTACAGAGAATAAGCCTTATTATTCTCCTCAAAGTCATCCAAATCTGCTCTCGGTTTATACTGATACCTGCTGGTTGGCTGGTGAAGAAACTCTAAACTTGTTAAAACATGAAAGGAAACTGGTTTAGTAAATCAAAGAACAAATATAAATCTGCATTTTTACTGCAATCCTGATTAAATGTCTAAGTTTTCCATGTGCCTGACTGTTTATTTTTTTCTCTTTTGTAGCCCAAAACATCACAAAAAGACTCACCCAGCCAGTATTCGCCGCCTTAATTACCAAAACCCTTCTTATAACTCTCCCATGGCCTAAAGAAATTCACCTCGCCGTCCATTCGCCTGAGAAACACCTGAAACATTCAGAAAGCATTAATCGCTTTTACACATCACATCATTTCACATCATTAATCTACTGAAGTTTTTACGACATTAAAATACTTTTTATTTGGAAATTTGACAGGCTTTCTTTAGCAACAAATGTAAATCCTGTTGTATGATTTCACTGCTGTCTCCAAACAGAGCTGCAAAAATAAATATTTCATACTCAGAAGCAGTAGCTCTAAAACACTGGCTCAGATTCAGATGTGTACCATCCAGTGTCCTCTGTCATTTATTCCTCTGGGGACCATCTCACAGTAGACCTGCACCGGTCCATCCACTGAGGTGATGGTACACGTCACTGGCATTTTTGCCACTCCAATAAATATCAGAGCAGTGTTTGGCAAGAAAACAATACGATTTGACTTCATCAGTGCCCATCAAGACGGGAAACAGCGCAGACAAACACAGCAACACCTGAGAGACACAAACTCAAGATCTGAGCCTGATGTTTGACGTCTGACAAAATCACACTCACATTCTCACATACAGAAACTCACAATCATGTTTGTGATTGTCGCTTCAGACGTCCAGCTCAGAGGATCAGATGCACCTGAAATACAGTAAATAAAATTAGTTAGAAGATAAACATGCATTCTATCATTTTTTGAAATAAGATTTTCAAACTGACCAGAATGAAACTCATTGTATAGGCAGAGAATCTTGTGAATGTTCAGGCAATGAATGTGTCTTTCACAGGTGAATGAATAAATCTTTAAATATCTCTCTGATTGTCAGGATGCTCCTCTTTATCTGACATTTACAAAAAAAACTCTTCAAACAAAATCTTGACAGGACAGTCATGTGTTCAATGCCATAATTTTTTTTTTTTTTTTTTTATTAACTTTGTCTTAAAAAGGTCTTACAAAAGTCATAATTTGTAAAATCTGCAAAAACCCAGCAGTGACAAGAAAGAAGAAAGTGTGTCAGCTTGATTTTATAGTATGTCACCAAATGTTTAGTCATCAGCATCATGTTAAAGATGTTTGAATATTTGCATGTCAGCAAGGCATCATGATCTTACTGTCAAACCCCTTAAATTAAGAAAAGGGTTTTCTTTACTGTTTTTCTTAAACTGTCTGTTGCGGATAATCACTTTATCAGCACTTTCAGATGAAATAAATGTCTCTTTTAATTCCTGTGAAGATGATAAAGCAGGTTGCTCAAAAAAAAAAAAAAACTGATCTTGTCCTTTTATGGCATCAAACCCATGACTGTCCTATCAAGATTTGAAGTTTTTTTTTTTTTTTTTCTTTTTTTGTCAGATAAAAAGGAGGATCTTGACAATCAGAGAGATATTTAAAGACACATCTGTCGCTTGAACATTCACAAGATTCTCAGCACATACGGTGAGTTTGATTCTGTTCATTTTGAAAATGGTGTTTCTTATTTCAGAAAATTACAAAATGCATGTTCAAACAAAGTGATTTTATTTACTGTATTTCAGGTGCACCTGATCCTCTGAGCTGGACGTCTGAAGTGATGATCACAAACATGATTGTGAGTTTCTGTATGTGAGAATGTGAGTGTGATTTTGTCAGATGTCAAACATCAGGCTCAGATCTTGAGTTTGTGTCTCTCAGGTGTTGCTGTGTTTGTCTGCGCTGTTTCCCGTGCTGATGGGCGCTGATGTGGTCAAATCAGATTGTTTTCTTGCCAGAGACTGCTCTGATGTTTATTCAAGTGGGAAAAATGCCAGTGGCGTGTACACCATCACCTCGATGGATGGACCGGTGAAGGTCTACTGTGAGATGGTCTCCGGTGAAATAAATGACAGAGGACACTGGACGGTATGCATTTGAATCTAAGCTAGTGCTTTATATAAGTTTCTTATAATGTTCTAAAAACTTTCTCACCCAAATCCTGATGTTATTGTAATGCTTATTTTTATATTCTAAGAATGTTTTTAAAAATCCTCATTTCTTGTTGTGATTAGAACATTATTTAAAGGTTATTCTATGGTCTGTCTGAATACTGGATTTTTACTAACCACCAGATCGCGCTGTTTTCGACACACTAGAAGCTTTGAATCTTTTCCCGAAACAATCAGATGAAATGTCATTGCATACGAGGCTTCATTTGCCCATCAATACTGTCAGCTGTTGAATGAATAAGTGTTACGTCCTGTTTGTTTACTTCGAACCAGAACACACTCCCACTTTTGACACAAGGTCTCATGGGGCGTAGGAAACTTGTGGATAACTTTTACAAAATGTTAGTGAAAGTGAGAATGCTTCCTGTTCGCTGGGTTGACCCTATTTGCATATTTTATAGTAACATAATACATTATAGTAACATTATAAGCTACTATACAAACTCAGTGCTTTTATTTGTACTTCTAAGTATTAAAGTTTTGTTTTTGCAGCTCGGTTTGGTGACACCAGTGAAATTACACAAGATATTTTTCATTTGTTGTTAAAGAAAGCCTGTCTACTTTTAAAATATATATATTTTTTTTACTGTTGTAAAAATGTTAAATAGATGAATGATTTGAAATGATGTGATGTGTCAAAGCGATGAATGATTTCTGAATGTTTCAGGTGATGCTCAGGCGAATGGATGGCGAGGTGAATTTCTTTAGGCCATGGGAGAGTTATAAGAAGGGTTTTGGTAATAAAAAAGGCGAATACTGGCTGGGTGAGTGTTTTGTGATTGTTTTGGGCTACAAAAGAGAAAAAAACAATATACCATCAGTCACACAGAAAGCTTGGACACTTAACGTGGACTGCAGTTTAAATGCAGAGTTATAAAGTTTGTATTTGGACATTTTGTTCTTTAATTTACTAGATTTAATTTCGGTTTCTTTTTGTGTTTTTAACAGGTCTAGAGTTTCTTCACCAGCTGACCAGCAGGTATCAGTATAAACTGAGAGTAGATGTGGAGGACTTTGAAGGGAAGAAGGCTTATTCTCTGTACGAGTCTTTCTCTGTGGAATCTGAGGCTAATGGGTACAAACTGCGTGTAAGCGGCTTTGTAAATGGAGGAGCAGGTGAAAGAAACTACAGATGCTTCATTTTCCAGTGTTTAAGTTATGTGACCCTAATGAGAGTTTCTCATTTCTGCAGGTGACTCTATGAGTTATCACAATGGAGTAAAGTTCTCCACCTTTGACAAAGACCAAGATAGTTGGAGCGATAACTGCGCTATGAAATACTCTCTAGGAGCATTTTGGTACAACAATTGTGATCACACAAACCCTACTGGTCTTTACATGTGGGGGAAAGATAATGGCAATTTGAATATTGGGGTCAACTGGTACCACTGGAAGAGCAACAGGAAAACTCTGAAGTCCATCACCATGAAGATCAGACGTGTGATGTAGAGCAGGGGTTTCCATCTCTACAAATGCTTCACTGCAGCTTGTGCACATCCGCAACTCCATTTTCCTAAAATAAAATAATAGAAAATAGGTTCATGTCTATTCGGCATGCTTTGTCTGCTATGATTCTGAGGCAATAAAAGATTATGCAAAGCAGTATGTTGTTTTTGTGTGTTTTAAGTATTAACCAGCCAAGGAGGCAATGCTCATGTGGGCTTCATATATGGTTTAAACAAGTTTATTCAGGATTCTGCAGGTTTTATGAAGATCATATTTTACAACACGTTTTTTAAGAGGAAATCAATTTTAAAGACCAAATTAAAGGGAACACTGTATGTCAATGTGTTCTCTACATATAAATGTCTAGGGAGCAGAAACAAACAGATCTCTGTTATGTTTTAACTCATTGGACAAAAAAGGTAGAATATGGAAATAACTCCTGCCTTCTGATCACACTGCAAAAAGTATTTTTCCTCAGTATTTTTGTTTCCATTGCAAATAAAGTTTTGAGCATAATGGCATGTTTTCTAAAAAAAAAATAAATAAAAAAAAAAAAAAAACAGAAACTAAGAAATTGATGGAAAAAAAAATTACTGGAAAAGTGTATAGAATTTAAAAACGTGAAGTGTTAAAACCCCAATTAACAGTCTGGTTTCTACAAATTTCACTTTGGATCAACAATTAACCTTTAGGCTTAATAAAGAAATAAAGATGTAACATTTATTGTGATAATTATCAATATCAACTGGTTTATTGTAATCTTTTTTTTTTTTTTGGTCATATCGTCAAACCCTGGTCAAACCCTGAGCCTTAAATTCCTAGAGCCTACTATACTCTGTTTGGCCTCAGCTACAACCACAATATTTGAGGACAGATCAGAGTAGACGTTTGAGGGAGAGCTAATGAAGTCCATAGGCTGGAATTATGCAAACAACCCTAACACGTAATTGGTAACAGGAAGTGAGACTTAATATGGGCACTTCAAATATCAACAAGATTCTCAACTAAAACTAGATGAACTTACAAAGAATGGCCAGAGATTCCCTTTTTCCAGGTATGGACCAGTGATGGCTTCTGCTTTTTCAAGAATGTTTTGGCTGCAAAGAGAAGAAAAACTAGATGAAACAGTCAATGACAGGTTTATCATTATAATAAGTACATCATGTGAAAATGAAAAAAAAAAAAAAAAAAAAATGCAGATTCTTGATTCAGCATTCAGTGAATAACCTGGGAAGGCATAACCTGACTAACCAGAGGACCAATCATGTTGCACAGTATCTAAAATGTTGTTAAGGTCAGTCTTAAATTCCAAAGTATCGTCATACATAAATACTTTGACGTGAGTAGTGCATAGTGCATACATGACAAATAACAGTAATATGAACCTATCCAGAGTACTCCTGCCCTGAGAGCAGCGCATAGTTTAGTAAAAATAACCATAATACGGGCCAATTGAATACTCCTGCCCTGAGAGCAGCGCATAATTCAGTTTAGTACTGTTATTTTAACTCCTGCGTTGAGAGCAGTGCATAGTTAAGTAAAAATAACAGTAATACAAATATATTCAGTACTCCTGCTCTGAGGCCAATGCATAGTACACCTAAAATAACAGTAATACGAACCTATTGAGTACTCCTGCCCTGAGAGCAGCACATAGCTTAGCAATGCATAGTACACTAAAAATAACAGTGATATGAACCTACTGAGTACTCCTGTCCTGAGAGCAGTGCAGTTAAGTAAAAATAACAGTAATACGAATATATTCAGTACTCCTGCCTTGAGAGCAGTGCATAGTACACTAAAAATAACAGTAATACTAACCTATTGAGTACTCCTGCCCTGAGAGCAGCGCATAATTCAGTAAAAATAACAGTTATACGAACCTATTGAGTATTCCTGCCCCCAGCGCAGCGCATAATTCAGTTTAGTACTGTTATTTTTGCTCCTGCCCTGAGAGCAGCGCTAATGTTAATGCTAGCGCTAACTGACCAATGAAATGCCACGGAGATTTGAACGAGTTCTGTTGTCGCTCATATCGGCTTCACAGACAGCGCGGTAGCATTGGAAAAGCATATTTTACTCAATTTCCCTCCAAGGTCCAAATTTCCTGACCCCGCCTCTGCTTCAATTTCATTGGTTAAATCTGTGAACCAATCATTTTCCTCTCTGCCCTCAGAACATTTTTGAGTAACTAAAAGTCCTGTCTGCCCACGATGTAGCAAAAACAAGAACACACACGCACACACACACACAAACAAACATGTTTACATGTTTTATGGGGACATTCCATAGGCGTAATGGTTTTTATACCGTAGAAACCCTATTTTTTATCGCCCTACACCTACCCTACACCTAAACCTAGCCCTCACAGGAGACTGTGCACACTTTTACTTTCTCAAAAAAACTCATTCTGCATGATTTATAAGCCTGTTTCCTCATGGGGACCTCACAAATGTCCCCACAAGGTCAAAATTTACTGGTATTACTATCCTTGTGGGGACATTTGGTCCCCATAACATGATAAATACCAGGTGCACACACACACACACACACACACACACACAGATAGCATGTGTGTTCAGGTATGTGTGGGGGGGGGGGGGTATTAAGAAGTTAGAGGGTTTTGGTTTTGTTATTTTCTTTGATTTAGCACCACCCACGTCCCCTCTTCCCGTTCATTTTGTCTTGTTTTTCTGTTTATGTAAATACTGTACATATATACCAATCTTTTTGATTCCACCACACCTTTGTAGTTTCCACCTTTAATAAATCACTTTTGTTGCACAATATCTTTTGTCCTGCGCACTGCATGTATGTGTATGTTTTTTTTTTTTTTTGTTTTTTTTTTTAATGTCTGTATTTTTAAATCTTCGACCCCAGAACGCCTAGACCACTTTGGGGTCATAACAGTAATGTATAAACTTAAATTTAAATAAAAAAACTCGAACTGAAAAACTCACTATTTGTAAATGTGGGAACAGCAAACGATCTTCTGCAGCCATCTAGTGGCTGTAGTTGAAATTTCATACTATTTCAATTTCATAAGTGTTTTTCTATGGCATCAGTCTTCCACACTGTTCATGTCATCTTCATGAATTAAATTAAAATCTCTCTCTCTCTCTCTCTCTCTCTCTCACACACACACACACACACACACTCACACATCATATTAAAAATGAGTGGGAAATGCTATGAACATGTTATCATATTTATTATTGACTTTTAAGTCCAGTCCTTATTTCCCATAAAGTAATAAAGTAAAACATTGTACTTTTATCCAAAGAGATGGAACTCTTTGCATTTCTCAATGGGACACTGAAACACAGGTAGGAAGTACTACTACTTCTACAAAACAAACAAACAAACAAACAAACAAACATACAATGCTGAACTCTGTGTCAGCATACTGCATGGCTGATTTCTCAGGTGTCATGCATTAAATTGGGATCACTTTTTTTTTTTTTAACAAATGGACAGTTTTATTAATCATGGACACATTACATTGGTGAAAAATGACAACAAAGACATTTATAATGTTAAAAAAAAAAGCAATAAAAAATACAAGTATCACTTGTATATCTTAGATTGTGTAAAACAAGGACCAACAAGGAGGTCAATTTTTTATTTCTCTTTTTCATTTAGAAAAAAAAAAAAAATCTGTAGAGTGAGTCTCTTAAAGAGAAGTATTTTGGGAAGTGAAGGAAGAAGTGTGGTTAAGTGTGCTGCTCTGGGTGTGTGTTAACAATGTGTGTGTGTGTGTGTGTGTGTGTGTGTGTGTGTATTTGTTCACTACTCACTGCTGTGTGTGTGCACTTTGGTTAAATGCAGAGCACAAATTCAGAGTATGGGACACCATATTTAGTCCACTATACTTTTACTTTCCTTTTTTGACCAGACGTGCCACTTCTCGGAGACACGTTCAGCACAGGATTTCTAAATTGCCTAAAATAACCAGGTGTTGGTTGTTTGTGCTGTGCTGATCGATCGTTGTACGACATCAAAGTACCGCAAGAGCTAGAGAGCAGAGCAGACGCAGATGACCAGGTCTTAAAATTTGGAAAATAAAACCCCAGATGAACAGCAGCACAATGACATGTTGCACCGTGTCATTATTTAACAAAAATAGAGCCAAAATGGAAAAGCCTTGTGTGACAAAATTAGGACACCCTTACTGTTAACACAGGGATTAAGAGGCACTGCTAATCAAATGCCTTTGATTAACTGATCATCAGCAAGATTGAGCACCTCCATAAAAGCAGAAGTTTTGGCAGTTTGCTGCTCTGAAGCCTTCAGGTGTGTATTAACAAATGTCTAGAAGAAAAGACATCAGAAATTATCTTGGAGGAGCAAATGTTGCTGCCATCCGAACAATTTGAAGTCCATCATTCTACAGTGAGGAAGTTTATTCACAAGTGGAAGACATTCAAAACAGACACCAATCCTCCCAGGAATGGACGTCCCAGCAAATTCACCACAAGATCAGACCATGTGATGCTTGGAGAAATGGCAGACAACCCGACAACTACATCTCAGACTCTACAGGCCTCAGTTAACATGTTAAGTGATAAAGTTCATGACACAGTACAATTAGAAAAATATGGGTGGTATATGTGTGGTATATTTAGAAAGCTTGCCAGAAGAAAGCCTCTATCTATCTAAAAAAAAAAAAAAAAAAAAAAAAAAAAAAAAAAAAAAACCACATGGTAGCATGGTTTACGTTTGCAAATTTGCATCTAAACAAACCATAAGACTCCTGGAATAATGTCCTTTGACCAGACAAGACCAAAATGGAGATGTTTGGCCATAATGCACAGCGCCACATTTGGTGAAAACATAAAGAGCATATCAGCACAGACACCTCACAACAAAAAGTCACACATGCTGGTGGAGGGCTGATGATTTTGGGCTTGTTCTGTAGCCACAGGACCTGGACACCTCACAGTCATTGAGATGACCGTGAACTCCTCTGTATAACAAAGTATTCTAGAGTCAAATGTGAGGATATCAGACCGAAGTTGGGCCAGAATTGGGTCATGCAACAGAACAATGATCCCAAGTACAACAGAACGGTGGAAAAGAATCAAGGGGTTGCAACAGTCCAGTCAAAGTCCAGACCTCATCCTGACTGAAATTCTAGGTGAGAGTGGTGCATAAATAAATGCCCACAAACCTCAATAAACATAAAGAAGAGTGGGCCAAAATTCCTCCAGAATGAGATACTGATAAAGTCATACAGAAAATTATTACTCCAAGTTATTGCTGCTAAAAGTGGACCTACAGGCAATTGAATCATAGGGTGTCCTAACTTTGTCACACATGGATTTTCCATTTTGGCTTAATTTTTGTTCTTTAAATAATAACACGTTGTGATATGTCATGATGATGTTGTTCATCAGAGGTTATTTTCCAAATTTTAATACCTGCTAATGACAATACCATTTTTATGTCTTGATACAGAAAACCATGGAATTCAATAGTGTGTTCCAACTTTTTCACATGACTGTGTGTGTGTGTGTGTGTGTGTGTGTGTGTGTATATATATATATATATAAAACAAACAAACAAACAAACAAAAAAAGGAACAAAAACCAAAACCAGGACTGTCCTATAAAGTCTTTTGTAAATGTCAGATGAAGAGGAGGATCTTGATGATCAGAAAGATATTTAAAGATGCATCCGTCGCCTAAACATTCACAAGATTCTCAGCACATACGGTGAGTTTGATTCTGGTCATTTTGAAAATGATGTTTCTTTCTTCAGAAAATGACAGAATGGAGTGATTGTATTTGTCTGAACTGTATTTCAGGTGCACCTGATCCTCTGAGCTGGACGTCTGAAGTGATGATCACAAACATGATTGTGAGTTTCTGTATGTGAGAATGTGAGTGTGATTTTTTTTTTTTTTCAGACGTCAAACATCAGACTCAGATCTTGAATTTTTGTGTCTCAGGTATTTCATGGTATTTCAGGTATTTTCTTCATGTCATTCCAGACAGACTGGATGATGGTGAGATCAGATCTCTGTGTGGAGCACTGGCTGTTGTCAGACTCCTTGTGCAAACAAAAATCTCACTGGATTATTACAATTAATGGCAAAATTAATGTTTAGAAATGTAAACTGATATTTCCTACTGACACACTACAGCAAAAGATAGAAATAACTGACTTAAAACAATTTTTTTGTTGGTGAAAATACTAGTGGCCTAAGACTTTTGCACAGTACTCTATATATATTATATATATATATATATATATATATATATATATATATATATATATATATATTATACAAACTCATTCAGTGCTTTTATTTGTGCTTTACTCCTATCTAGTATGAAATATTAATTTTTGCTGCTCTGTTTGGTGACACCAGTGAATACACACAACAGAATTTACATTTGTTGCTAAAGAAAGCCTGTCCACTTTAAAAAGAAAAAGCTTTTTTATTGTTGTAAAAAAAAAAAAAGAAAAAAAAGTAAAATAGATGAATGATGTGAAATGATGTGATGTGTCAAAGTGGTGAATGATTTCTGAATGTTTCAGGTGATTTGCAGGCAAATGGACGGTGAGGTGAATTTCTTTAGGCCATGGGAGAGTTATAAGAAGGGGTTTGGAAATAAAGACGGTAAATACTGGCTTGGTCATTTTGGGCTAAAAAACAAATAATCAGGCACATGGAAAACTTGGACATTTAATCTGGACTGCAGTATATATCCAGAATTATATAGTTTGTATTTGGACATTTGTTCTATGATTTACTAAACCAGTTTCCTTTCATGTTTTAACAGGATTAAAGTTTCTTCATCAACTGACCAGCAGGTATCAGTATAAACTCAGAGCAGATTTGGAGGACTATGAAGGGAAGAAGGCTTACGCTGTGAACGAGTCTTTCTCTGTGAGCTCTGAGGCTGATTGGTACAAACTGCATGTGAGCGGCTTTGTAAATGGAGGAGCAGGTGAAACAAACTACAGAGACAAACTACATCCATTTAATTTTACAATTTTCAAATAGGTGATCAAAATTAAATATTTAAACAAACAAAATTATGATAACAAGGAGTTT
Organism: Cirrhinus mrigala; assembly: GCA_036247105.1. Taxonomy (NCBI): domain Eukaryota; kingdom Metazoa; phylum Chordata; class Actinopteri; order Cypriniformes; family Cyprinidae; genus Cirrhinus; species Cirrhinus mrigala. The sequence continues at coordinate 1,560,837 of CM070020.1, read as the reverse complement.
TAAAAGGAAGAAAATGTTTCAAACCATAATGTTTAAACTGTTATAAATCCTGAATGCTTTAGAGCACAGACTTAAGTTTGGTTTTTGAAAGAGGACACTTGGCAGATTATTGTTGAGTGGTGCTGAACTACATTTATCAAATTTCTTCTTTTTTTTTTTTTTTTTAATCCTATAATATCAAAAACATTAATCTATATCTAAAGGTTGATATTTAAAAAAAATAACTTTCAGGTAACATTTCTACTTTATGACCTCCATGCAGCCTGACATGTGTTAAAGTCTCACTAAGTACATTATTATAAAAATAATAAATAATCTTGGCAATTATTGAAGAAACTTGCGGGTTAGGCTACTTTGATGTCATAAATCGATCAATCTGCATGGTGCAAACAACCAACACCTTGTTATTTAGGCAATTTAGAAATCATGTGCTGAACGTGTCCCCAAGAAGTGGCACATCTGGTCACCCTAGCCTACAGCTGAAACTTACAACAAGAGACAATAGCCATGTTGCCATCACCCTGTGTTTATGCGCATTTTGAAGTATCGCATTAGAAACAAGTGATGGAAACACCAAAGTTCGGGAAAAAAAAAACTTAATTTGCAAAAAAGTTTTTACGCTTGCTTGAGGTGTTTTTTGAATTGTGCGAAAAAGGGATAATGCGAGTAAGAGGAGATGTAAATGCATTTTGCGAATTAATTCCTCCACACGCACTAAAAAAAAGTCATGTGACTGCATTATGGGACGAGATAACTTGACTAACTAGCAGACTGATCTCATTGCACAGCATCTGAAATGTTGTTATGGTTATTCTAAAATGCAGTCAAAGTATTTTTGTGTAATTTATTCAAAAAACTGTATTACAAGACTGCGTCCCCAAACAGTTGGCATCCGCCTCCGAAAGCAATGACCGCATGTATTGTTTCTTCTGCTCTCTCTAAATCACAAAGTAATTTATTATATGTGAAAATTATTATATTCAGTGGCTTCTCCTACTTTTCTTAGAGATAAGATCTTATTCGCAAATGATTTAAATGATATTCCAGTTTTGGGCACAAAGTGAATTTGCAACTTTGGATAGAAACCCAGCTATTGTTATCTAAACATGTTAAACCACAATTATGAATCTGGACAGTTTTGACCTCCCAGCAGAACAGACTAACTGCTCATACAGCCATAGATTCATTATGAACTCCTCCGCTTTTCCAAAATTTCCCAGAGAGTTAGTTGAAATAGAGGGTAGGACATGTCATGTCCATTGGTTGACTCTCGAAAATAAGATTGTAAAGACGTAGGTCATTGAAGATTTAATGCCGTGTGAAGCCAAAAGTATACTTCGGCCGTCCGTGTCCGTGCACCATCCGCATTACGTAATTGTCATCATTGTGCGGACAGCCTGCAGCTGCGAGAGTCCAAACAGTTGTACAGCGCATGTGTCAAACTCGGCAATCCGAGTTCATTGGTTGACTCTCGGCAAAACTCGGCAAAACATCGTCCGCGGATGAGTATGCTTTGAAAGCTGTGCGGACGCGGCTGTGTGCGAGATGGAACGGAACGCTGAAAGTGAGGCATACTGGGGCCTTAAAGCTATTCGCAAAAAGCTTTATTACATAGAGTTTATTTTAAAACAACACTGTTTAAAATGATACATTAAAAGTCTGAGAGAAAGACTTGACATTTTGTCATTTTGTATCCAAACTGACAGCTTCCTTTGCAGCAATATCAACTTGTTTATTTCCTAATTGACTCCTCCTAAATTGACTCCTAATTAACTCTGTTCATGTGCCATTGTCTGTTTGGTTGTTCTGGTCATGTGTCCTGTACTCTCATTGGTTCACTGTTTAATTGTTCACTTGTTAGTAATTAGCCAGTGTATAAATAGCCCTCATTGTCTTGGGGGACAGTGCTGATGGTACAGAAAATCATCATACCCTTTTGAAATAGTGTCTTTATTTGTCATACAGCCTGAAATCAAACCCCATTCCAAATACCTTTTCCAGATTTATTTAGTTAATTTATTTAGTTTTGGTCTTACAATATCAAACCAATGAAAGAAAAAAACTCACCAGTTCAGCAAATTGAAGGAGAACTCCACCTCCAGAGCAACAATTTACAAATAATTTACTCACCATGTCTTTCTGTCTTCGTCATAAAGAAATTATGGTTTTTGAGGAAAGCATTTCAGGATTTTTCTCCATATAATGGACTTCATTGGTTCCCCCGAATTTGAACTTTCAAAATGTAGTTTAAATGCAGCTTCAGAGGGCTCTAAACAAACGATCTGTAATTTTTTTTGTAAAATAAAAATTTGTATACTTTTTAAGCACAAAAGCTCATGTAGCACAGGCTCTGTGATGCGCGTCCATGATGCTACGATTTAGTGATGGGTCATTCTTGAACGATTCATTCATTTTAAACGAATCTTTAATGTGACTTGGGAAGAACGAGTTGTCTCGGGGACTGCACCACATCCTATTAGGTTCTGTACTGGAATTAGTTCTTTGGGTTTTTCAAGTGTTCGTTCATCTTATGGGGCTGTCATGTGATGAACGAACGACTCAAACCTGAAAATTTGTCAGATAAGAGGCGAGGTGAGCTAATCATAGACTAAAGACCCAGGTAAACAATGAATTAATCTTTTCTGTTTCTTATAGCATTATAGTTTTGTCTTGGTTGTAGTGTGATCAACGTTTGTGTAAGCAGTAGATGTGTTAGGGAAGTAACATTTGAATTATATTTTGCTAAAATGAACGAAATGACTCGAAAAAAGATTCGTTCATTTTGCTGAACGGGACTCAAAGGTCCGAGTCGGAAAAATGATCCGAACTTCCCATCACTACTATGAATCACGTCTAAGTTCATCGTCCGTGTACTCCAGCTCAAAAAGGTAGAGTATGGCAAAACTCCATCTTATTTTCTCCTACAACTTCAGAATCGTCCAACATCGTTGTACCTTTTTGTTTGTAAACGGCGTTTGACTTACTTGCACTTTCTTAGTCTTTGCGCGTTAGCTTTGTAAACACTGGGTCTGTAGATCCGCCTACGTTCTGCATGACCTTTCGACGTGATTCAATAGCACGTAGCGCCGTGAACGCGCATCCCAAAGCCTGTGCTACACCAGCTTTTGTGCTTAAAGTATACAAATTTTTATTTTCCAAAAAAAATGACGATTGTTTCTCTAGATAAGACGCTTCTTCCTCAGCTGGGATCGTTTAGAGCCCTTTGAAGCTGCATTTAAACTACATTTTGGAAGTTCAAAATCGGGGCACCAATGAAGTCCGTTAAATGGAGAAAAATCCTGAAATGTTTTCCTCAAAAACCATAATTTCTTCACAACTGAAGACAGAAAGACATGAACATCTTGGATGACAAGCTTAAGGGGGTGAGTAAATAATTTGTGAATTGTTGTTCTGGAAGTGGACTTCTCCTTTAATAAAAAACAGCGCAGAGTACAGTTCACCTCTCCCAAATGAAGCGGACAAGGAGGTGGGCTAAACAATGTCAGTGACACCTGACTTTATTACAAATAATGCACATTTCATTCAAAATATTACTTTAAAAAAAAAAAAAAAAGAGAAAAAAAATTATAAAACACAGACCAATAAGTTGCACTTTTTTTATTTATTTAATTGTGTGAAATTGCTAATAAAAATAGGTAATAAAAAACGATTATGATGTGGAGGTGAATTGGTTTAGTCTTGACGTCTGGTCGTGAGTGACAGTGTTGGGGGATGGGAAATCTGTTGATTGTCGATTACAAAGTAAACACAGCGATGGAGAGAAAAAGGCCAAAGCTGTCAGGTGCCCAATTTAGGAAAAAAAAAAAGAAAAGAAGATGAGGAGAAACGGGCAAAAGATAAAGGTATGCAACAATGTTCTCTCTGTATGATTAAGGTATTCATGTCATTATGTTAATTAGTGGTATATCGTTAACTCTTAGGTTTGTTAGCCTTCTTGCTTATGATGCTTGCTATGCTTACCTTGCTAAAAAAAAACACAATAAAAGCCTAATATACAAACCATCACAGAAATTCTAATGGTTTCTATTAAATAGCATTATGAACCATTAACTTTTTCCAGTGAAACTATTACAAAATTCCTTATTGTAGTGTGTTTTGGACACTTTTCCAATAGGATTTACCATCCCACCCACCAATAGAATCCATCATATACCAGCAGACACTGTTATACTTACCATTAAAACCAATGCAATTCCCATTATAACCATTAAATCCATTACATTTTCTATTATTTTTGGGCAGGGTTCTATTGTTTTTTCAGCAGTGTATACAACATGAGATCTAATTAAATTTAACCACAAAATTATGCTTTGCAACAAAACTGTTGCAAGTACAGTTATTTATTTCCATTGTTTATGTTAATGTTGGCTATAGCCAATATATTTACAATATATTTACAGTATACTGTAAATAGCCAGTGTAATTTACATATGTGTAGATAGTTTAAAAGACAAAAATTTTCCATTTGCTATAACTCTATTATGTGACAAAGCATATAATTTGAGGCAGTAAATTAACCAAGGACCTAATTGTTCCTCCCTTAGATTAGATTAGATTAGATTAATAAAGTGTCAATAGGGGAGCATATCTCATATGATGCCATTATTGATGACTTTGCATCTAGAAAGGCCAGAAATGTCAGATTTTAGTTTCAGTTTGTGTTTTCTGTTCTGCAGTGAAATAAATAATTAATAAATAAATAATAAATAAATAATAACTCCGGGAGGGAGTCTCGCCCAGGGAGCAATTCGGTGTAGAACCGCCACTGTATGTCTGTACTAGTTTTGCACACCTTGACTGGGGAATATTTGCCCATTCTTCCTTGCAGAATTGCTCAAGTTCAGTCAAATTATGTGGTGAGCGGCAATGGACTGCTCTCTTCAAACCCATCCACAGATTTTCGATTGGACATCCACCTTCTTACACTTAAGCCATTTCGTTGTTGTTTTGGCAGTATGTTTAGGGTCATTGTCGTGTGGGAAGGTGCCTATCTTCAGCTGTCTAGCAGGCATTTTTACCTCAATTTGGATGTACTTGGCAGCATCCATTTTCCCCTGCAATCCTGACCAATTGCCCTGTCCCAGCTGAGGAGAAACACCCCCACAACATAATGCTGCCACCACCATGCCTCACAGTAGGTATGGTGAGTTTTGGGTGGTGTGCTGTGCTGTGTTTGCTTTCCGCCAAACATAGCACTTGGAGTTCAGTCCAAAAAGGTCAATTTGGTCTCATCAGACCATACCACCTTTTGCCAGAAAGTATCAAACTCTTCCAAATGAGTTTTTGCTTAGCACAAATGAGACTGGCTTCTTTTGGCCAGCTTTGTGTAAAGCTTGGGCGATAGTTGTCACATGCACAGACTGACCAGACCCAGCCATAAAGCTTTGAAAGTCTGTCAAAGTTGCCTTTGGCCTCCTGGTAGCATTTCTTATCAATGCCCTCTTGGCTCTGTCATCCGCTTTGGACGGACGGCCAAATCCAGGCAATGTCCTGGCAGTGCCATATGCTTTCCATTTCTTAATGATGCTCTGAACAGTACTCGTGGGATAGTTAAAGCCTTTGAAATGTTTTTTTGTAGCCTTCTCCTAACTTGTGCCTTTCTACAAATTTATTCCAGAGATCTTTTACATTTTTATAATCTGAAGAACCTTCTTTTGTCACAAAGAACCTTTTGTGAAACAGAAAGGTTCTTTTTAGAAGATGTAGATGTATGTGTTTTTAACCTAAATCACAGCAGCGTCCATCTGTGAAGGACACTACGCCTATTCGAACAGAGCGTTCTGCTGAGGGGAAAATAGCTTATAGCTAAATTAAGATGTTTTTGATGTTAAATCTTGATAACATTATAAGTGCACCTTAGAAAACAGTACAACAAAACAAAACAAACAAAAAAACACTGGCAGTTAATGGTCCCTTTAATACAGGGTTTCTTAATAAGTCTCTTTTAAAAATGAAGGCCATAAAAAGTTATATTCATAAAGGCATGGTACTAAATGTTGCATGCATTGCTCAAAAAAAAAAAAAAAAAAAAAAGTATTTCATGTTTTCAAGTAAAAATATCTAAACATCATTAAATCAAGATACATTTACTTGCAAGATAAATTAAAACGTAATGGAAATCTGCTGGAAGTTGTATTTTCAGACTGTTGCTAATGCAACTCATTTTCTGCTGCCTGGATGCTTATGTTTAGAGAACATATTGACATAATTGTGTTCAGTTTTGTCCTTAAATCTTATTTGCTTGGCCTAAAAAACGTCTTATAAAAAGTTACCCTCATAAAACCTGCAGTTTGCTTATCAAAAAGTCATCAGGACCTGGTTGTAACAATTCCCTTAAGATAAAAAAAAATACAGATGGTCACAGAGGGTTTGTCACTAACTGTTTTTCTTAAGCTGTCTGTTGCAATCGGTTGCATATAATAACTTTAACACTTTCAGATGAAAAATTTCTCTCTTAATTCCTCTGAAGATGATAAAGCAGCCCCCCCCCACCCCCAACAACAAAAACAACCAAAAAAAAAAAAAAAAAAAGCGAAATGAACATGAAAATGTCCTTTTATGGCATTAAACCCATGACTGTCGTATAAAGATATAAAGTTTACTGTAAATGACAGATAAAGAGGAGGATCCTGATGATCAGAAATATATTTAAAGACGCATCCGTCACCTGAACATTCAGATTCTCAGCACGTACGGTGAGTTTGATTCTGGTCGTTTTGAAAATGTTTCTTTCTTCGGAAAATAACAAAATGATTGTATTTGTCTGGACTGTATTTCAGGTGCACCTGATCCTCTGAGCTGGACGTCTGAAGTGATGATCACAAACATGATTGTGAGTTTCTGTATGTGAGAATGTGAGTGTGATTTTGTCAGACATCAAACATCAGGCTCAGATCTTGAGTTTGTGTCTCTCAGGTGTTGCTGTGTTTGTCTGCACTGTTTCCTGTATTGATGGGCACTGATGAGGTCAAATCGGATTTTTCTTGCAAGAGTCAAATCGGTTCTGCAAGAGACTGCTCTGACATTTATTTGAGTGGGAAAAATGCCAGTGGCGTGTACACCATCACTACAATGGATGGACCGGTGCAGGTCTACTGTGAGATGGTCTCCGGCGATGTAAATCACAGAGGACAATGGATGGTACATTATTTTGAAATGTTTCTAAAACATTGAATGCAGTTTTCTTGTCATGATTAGAATGTTATTTAAAGGTTACAAAAACGTTTCGAGTTATGTAGTCAGATTACTGTTTCAAGTAACTAGTAAAGTAATGCATTACTTTTTCATTTACAAGAAAACATCTGAGTTATTTTTTTTCCCATTTATTGACTGCCTGTACTGAACAGATGTGAATGTACATTTCCTTTAGTCTGAGGCTTATATTTTTCACTTTTGGTGTGAAAGCACTTTTACATTTGCCAAAAATAGAACTTTTTTTTATATTAAAAACAAATAAGCAAGCCCAGCCCAGATTAGAAAATGTAACGCAAAAGTAACATCATGCATTACTTTCCATTAAAGGTAACTAACATATTTATTTTTTTTAGGGAGTGACACAATGTTGTAATGCATTACTTTTGATAGTAACTTTCCTCAGCAACATTCTGCAATAACATTTTGCAATTCTTTTTGGTGACGCTAATGAAATTTACATTTGTTGTTAAAGAAAGCCTGTCGGTTTTAAAATGATGATTGTTGTGTGAAAGCAATGAATGATTTTTGAATGTTTCAGGTGTTTCTGAGGCGAATGGACGGCGAGGTGAATTTCTTTAGGCCATGGGACAGTTATAAATGGGGTTTTGGTAATAAAGAAGGAGAATACTGGCTGGGTGAGTGATTTTGTGTCGTTCTGGGTGACAAAAAAGGCAAACAGAAAGAATTAACAATCAACGACACGTAAAACTTGGACATTTTAATCTGGACTGCAATATAAAAACAGATTTTTATTTGTGCTTTGAGTTATTAAACCAGTTTCATTTCATGTTTTTAACAGGCGTAGAGTACATTCATCAGCTGACCAGCAGGTCTCGGTACAGACTCAGAGTAGATATGGAGGACTACGAAGGGCAGAAGGCTTACGCTGTGTACGAATCTTTCTATGTGGAATCTGAGGCTAATGGGTACAAACTGCATGTGAGCGGCTTTGTAAATGGAGGAGCAGGTGAGATAAACTACATATGTTTCATTTTCTAGTGACCCTAATGATGATGGAGTAAGAGAAAGTGTTGTGTGTGTGTGTGTTTTTTTTTTAAGTTATTTAATTTGTAAAAAGTCATTTTATTTTAGATGTCCAAATGAAAGTGTATTTATAATGAAAGTTCCTCCTTTCTGCAGGTGATTCTTTGAGTCCACACAATGGAATGAAGTTCTCCACCTATGACAAAGACCAAGATAATTCAGGGTCCAACTGCGCTTTGAAATACTCTCTAGGAGGATTTTGGTATAATGATTGTTTTTCCACAAACCCTACTGGTCAGTATTTCTCGGTGAACGTTAATACAATAACGCGTGCTGGAGCCACCTGGTACTACTGGAAGAAGAACTATAATACCCTGAAGTCCATCACCATGAAGATCAGACGTAATATGTAGAGCAGGGCTTAAAAACGCTTCACTGCAGCTTATGCACATCCACAACTTCATGCATACATGTGGATCTTTCTTAAAGAATGATGACGACATCCATTGTCCTCTTAAATACAAAAATATGTTTAAATCTGGTTCATGACTTTTCTGCATGCTCTGTCTTGTCTCTGTTTTTTGAAGCAATAAAAGTTTATGCAAAGAAATACTGTATGCTGTTTTTGTGTGTTTTAGAAGTATTAAGTGATTACACAGGCAATGCACACGTGGGCTTCATATATGATTTGAAATAATTTCTTCATTGTCTCTGCAGCTTTTGTGAAAGACTTTTTTTTTTTAAGGCCTTATTAAAACTAGTAAATTTACATTTAGTCATTTAGCAGATGCTTTTATCCAAAACGACTTACAAATGAGGACAATGTAAGCGATCAAAAAAAAAAAAAAAAAAAAACAACACAACAAAAGAGCAATGATATGCAAGTGCTATGACAAGTTTCAGTTAGCCTAACGCAGTACACATAGCAAGTTTTTCTTTTAATAATAAAATAAAAAGGAAACAGATAGAACAGAAAAAGAATAGAGCAAGCTAGTGTTAGAGGCCTTTTTTGTGCTTTTTGTTAATTTTATAATAAATAAAAAGAAAACAAATAGAATACAAAAAGAATAGAGAAGCTAGTTATATATATATATATATCTCTAACAAACCCCTCAAGAAAAAAGGTTGAAGGGCTAGTTCACCCAAAAATTGTGTCATCATTTACTTACCCTCATGCTGTTCCTGTCAAGGTCAGCAGGAAGGGACCCAAATGCAGAGTGAGTGAGACAAATATTTATTGAAGACAAGTTCAGGGGTGCACAGGGGTGAACAATCTTGTGACAGCTCCAACCAACAGGAAGAGAATTAAGCCTCCAGAGAGACAGTCTGAAGAACAGTCCCAGTCAGTGGCAAACACACAGTACAAACATACAAGACACCATTCAAGACCATACAACATCACAAATCAGCACAACACAAGGAGACGAATCATTATGTAATAAAAGTGGGGGGGGGGGGGGGGAAATAAGGTAAAAGAGTGAAGCAAAGAATCAAAACAAAAAAAGTAAAGCAACCAACTAAGTTTAAACTAATTAACTAAAGTATAAAACCAAAGAAAAACAAGACTAGACCAAAAACTGATAAACAGCTAAAGAAAATATTACAAGTAAGTAAAGTAAGATAACTTCAGTTCAAGACCAAAAACAACAGGAAGAAAACTGCAGCAACGATACTCAAATAACAGCACAGGACTGGAATATAGCACAGCAAGTCAGTAGCTATCTCTATGGCACAAGACAAACCCACAAACACAAGAGGAAAAACAGCACAATATAAAGGGAGGAAAGAACACGAGGACCAGGTGGACACAATTAAAGAAACGAGGACAAGACAAGGGCTAAACAAGAGGGCGTGGCCAAGGGAAACAAGGAGGCAGGGTCACAGGAACACATGGTAGACACAAACAAAGACAAAGCAATGTGTTAAGACACAAGACAAACAGAGAAACATTAAACAGGGACAACACAGACAAAGCTGCCAGGGCAGAGCCCTGACAGTTCCAAACCCATGAGTTTCTTTCTCCTGTTGAACATAAAATAAGATATTCTGAAGAAAGTTGGTAAGCAAATAATTGTAGGTAGCTGATTGAACTATCCCTTTAAGAAAGCCTTTATTGTTCATTCATTTATAATTGAAAATAAAGATTTTCTTAGCTTAAGGTGTTTGTTGACTTGTCCAGACTTTATGATAAAAAAAGTCATTAACATGATGATGTTGGTGACTATAACTGAACACCATGTTGGCTTGCTGTTAATGCTGTTGAACAGAAGGTACGAAGCAGCATATGTGCTTACCTACAATACTGTTACACTGAAATGCACTGGTTATCTCTTAATGAGATGCACATTAAAGTTTATTACAGTAACAGTAGTATTTCAAGTGAATATAAGATAAAAACACTCATTTCATGCAGAGGTGTGTTATAAAATTGTTTTGTGTAATTAAAGTGAATTGCCAGTGAAGAAACCAAGAGAAATAAGAGAAACTGCTGAACATGTGGATTCCTACTGATAATATAAAAAAGGTCATTGATTCCTATTAGATTTTGCTATTGAACAGGGTTACCAGCTCTGTGCAACAAAACCAGTTCAACTGTTACTCAAAAATAGTCCAATCAAGTTCCGGGGATAAATGCTTATTAAAATAGTGTTCCAGCGGGTCAGAACTTACTTCCAGGGGTTACGCCTCAGCTGTAATTGTGTTTCGGGTTGGTGGGTGTTTCATTTCAACCCGAGTACTAAAAGCCCCTGCTTCAACAGTATAAAAGTAGCCAAATGAGTCATCAATCCATGAGAAAACTGTGGACTTGCTGTTACGGAGTGAGGGAGACGGGAAGCAGGCGGATCTAAATGCAAAGCTTTATTGCAACGAGACAGAGACATAGTCATTAACAGGCAGGTTCAGACAATGGCAAACAGGTATATTCAGGCAAGACACAAGAGTAATCCATAAGGCAGGCGAGGGTCAATCAGCAGCAAATGTAATCCAAGGAACGAGGAAAATGGGTAATCCAAATAGACAGGCTAGAGTTCATCCACGACAGGCGAAAAGTCCAGGGCAGGGTGAAGGCAGACAAGATGATATAACAAGGCGAGGATACAAGACTAGAATGACTGGATACAGGAACAAGGCTTAACTATACTTAGAAACACAACTGAACTAGACTAAGGATAAACAAAGTGGCTCCGTACAGTTGCTAACTGATGAGTGCTAAATGCAATACAATACTCGGCAACTAGGAAGAGGAAGTACAAGGCTTAGAGTGCTCCCCGCCAGGGAGCGGCTTCCAGACGCTCCAAACAAACAATCTAGGAGAATGGGTGGGATGGGGGTGGGACAAGGTGAGGGAAGGAGGGCCAGGTCCATGTGGAGGACCTGGGGACTGAGGCAGGACTAGCAGAGGAGGGAATCAGGGCGGAGCCGGCGGGACAGGCAAAGCTGAGGGCCACCAGAACAGGACAGACATACCAGGACATGACGTGACGTGACGTGCAGGGAGTTCACTGACGGCCTCCATAGCCATGACAGGATGGACAGAGAGTTCATAAGTTGCCTCAGTGACTGGAACAGGGCAGGACAAGAGTTCATAAATGGGCACCACTACCTTGACCAGAACTGACGTGAACTGCACCGCCTCAGGAAGATCTGGAGTGGGTTCCGCCATCTCTGGAGGTTCTGCAACCTCAGCCGCCACCTCTGGAGATCCATCCACGGACATCGCCATCTGTGGAGGTTCTGCAGCCTCAGCGATGTAGGCTATAATAGGTTGTGGTGTTGTGTATTTTTTTAAAAATGTGTAAAAATCTCGACCTTGTCTCCTTCTTGTGAACTTGCGTCTCATCTTGTCTCTTGAATTAAATGTCAGCGTTAATGACAATCAATCAACAAAAGACGAGGAGAAAGTCACTCCCTGCTCTTGACAGAACAGCATTTGTAGCTTTTTATAGGAATTTATGTAGTGAAAATTGTGCCCTACCATCACATTCACATCTATTCAACCAATAAATAAATTACTACTAGAGTACAAAATTGTTTACAAGAGCACGTTTCTTCATTTGATCTAGTCACTTGATTCTGCTCTCAAAATGCACTGGATTTTTGCATTTAAATTTAAACTTCTCAAATTTGAAGGGAGAAAAAAGTTGTGCCATTATCAGACAGAATCTGATATGTTGCTTGAGAAAACAACAGGATGTTTGAAATTTCTTAATATGTATTGATCACTAGTGTGGCAATCTGCCTGCAGCATCATTTACTCAGCTAACAAAAAATATTCTAAAATGTTTTGCTAATGTTCCAGGTAAGTTATAAAAACATATCTAAATGTTCTCTCAACATTCAAAGTATCCAGCTTTAGGTGTTTTCCTTGGTTATGTACACATTATGGGAATGTTACTTTTGAATGTTCTCTGAGCATTCTGAAAAGAGTAGTAACATTTAAAAAACATTAAATGAATGTTTAATGAACGTTCCATGATTGATGTATTGCTAAATAATGTTTCTGTGCTAACGTTTTTAAACATTATTAAAGTAAACTTTGATCAAACATTCTATTAATGTTACTGGAAGAACATTTTTCATGCTTTGAGAGAACCTTTCCAAACGTTCTGAGAACATTCCCTGTTAGCTGGCTAAGCAGTAAACTGTATTCTTAAACACCAGAACAAGTATTTTAAAATGTTTAGGTGAACTTTGCGAATATATTGGGTAAAAAAAAAAGTGTTTTTATAATAGTGCATTTACTTTATTCCTTTTTTTTTTACATCTCATCATTAAATTGTATTAAATAACCCGTATCTCTGCTGTTTGTGTGTTAATTACTAAAGTCTTCTAAAGTTGCCAGTGATTTGAGCAGGTGCCAAATGAGGTGAAATGAACCAACTTCTCCTTCTGTGACAGCTGACCAGTGACTCGCTGAAAAATGATGAAGATTGGCTCACCATCACTAGATCGCTGGCACGATCAACTTGAAGCACAACATGACTCCACTTTTCATAACAGATGTTTTGAAATTCTTCCATTCCCTTACAAAAAAGCAGTTATTCAAGTGTGTTATTAGTATACTTCTTTGAAACTAAAAATAGGAAAGTTTACTTTCAGTATAATTTATGTACTTCTCAGATATGTGCTTTATATACTTCTCAGAAATATACTTTAAATTACATTTAAGTATACTTAATTCATATTTAGAAAAAAGTCTAAGTATATTTGAGCTATACTTGTGCTCTGAGAATCCGTGTTTTCATTGTTATATGCTAGGGGTGCTATTTCACTTAAGCTTGTCCGATTTTGTTACTCTTTAATGTGATGTGTTGTTTGTATGCTATTCTTGCATTTTTTAAATAAAAATCTGGTCTGTCTGTGAAGTATTGTCCATACGCAGCTTGTGCGCTCCCATTTAAATCATGAAATGTGCGTCGAAATACAGTATCATGACAACATTTATCCTCGTTTCATCATACCCGATTAATGATTGGAAACTGTGTGTTTAATATGTTTTGATGAAACATCTATGATGAATTGTTCATCAATAAATCACAACCATCCCCTGCTATAGGCATTGCAATTCATACAGGCTACAGCGGAAGTTATTTTACAACTATTTGACGCTTCCGGTTTCCGAACGTGGACCGTCAAAAAGGCCCAACGTCAGACATAAAACAGCATCAAAACTATAAGTAAAACTGTGCAACGTAATGCAATAAAATGTCGATCCACGAAGAGGTAATAATGACTGTCTAGCTTTGGGGTGTTGATCAACTCCATCTACGTTTTGATTATCATAAATATATATATATATATATATATATATATATTTTTTTTTTTTAGCGTTTTGTTCAAAATATTGTTTATTTATTTATTTTTTATTTATGCAACTTGCCCACATTCACGTGTTTATAAAAAAAATGCATGAAGAATGCATGAAGCTAGAATAAAATGTTTTTTGTTTACAAGCAGATACCCTTGTCCTTTCTTTTGATGTTTTGTATGTTCAGATATTCATATAACAAAATATATACAAATTAATACCTAAATAAGGACATAGTAGAATACTTAAGGTATGATGTAATGTGCACTTAAAGAAAATTTACGAATATACCTGCAGTATAAAACTAGTAGTTTACTGAGACTATACTTAAAAGTGTACTAAAAGTATTTAATTAGTAAACTATCTGTATACCTATAAGATCACTTTTAGTGCAGTACAAACTAAAAACAAAGATGTAAACTAGTTGTGTACTCAAAGTTTTACTACTGTTATACTTAAAGCATACTTAAAAGTATACTTGTATATACTAGAAAGTGGGCCAATTTAGTCCCAAGGAGTACTGAAATAGTACATTTAAAAGTATACTACTAGTACACTGATATTTGTATACTTACCACATACAGTATACTTAAAAATATACTTGAACTTTACTTAAGTATACTTAATAAAAAAAAATGATAAGCAGGTGCCAAATGAAGTGAAATGAAGCAACTTCTCCTTCTGTGACAGCTGACCAGTGACTCGCTGAAAAATGATCAAGATAGGCTCACCATCGTTAGATCGCTGGCATGATCAACTTAAAGTACTGCGATGACTCCACTTCTTCATAACCAATCTTTTGAAATTCTTCCAGTAAATGCTGACATTGTTGACCGGTCTAAGCAGCACTAGTTGAACTTCAGTCATCAATTAACTACATTAGGTCTGTTTAACAGAAACACAGCAGACCAGAACAGAGCCCTAAACCTGTGCAGTCGCATGCAAGAGGGAAATAACAGACCAATTCAGTCAGTTTAATGGTCTTATCTGTTTATTTGTCTACATTTACTGGCATTATTTATTACAAAATTTGGATACAAAGTATGTTGATGCTTCTGTGAATGTGTCTGAATGCGTTCCAGTCATTTCTATGAGGATAAATCTTACACATGCAATGACGTTCTATAGTGAATCAGATGATACACCTGTGAAAATCTCTCTGGTTTAGACTTGACAGAGTTGACACATCTGACAGTAGTGACGAAAACCTAAATTCGTAGTCATTTTAACTATCGAATACACTGAATCAATCAATTACTGTATTAAAGCAAATGCAACAAACAGTGAGTACTTTTTTTTGTTTATAAAGCTTTCATTCAAGATTCACATTTAAGTATTTTGATATCACTGGAACACAAATTATCTATTTTCTCTCATCTCAGAACAGTATGTCTGCTGTGCATCTGCTATGGTATCAAGGTAACGTTTAAAAACAGATATATGAACAAATAGTTACAAATAAACAATACCAAAATGATCCATCTTAACAAATGATCCAAAAATGATGAGAACACACATGATCAGAATACAAACGAACTGGATTATGTATAGACATGTTTTATCCAGTATGTTCCCTCAACCCTAACTCTGCTAGAAGTGATGACTATCAACTCACAAAATCAATATATGCTGTATATTTAGTATTTATACATTATTAGAAAAATTAAACACTATATTTACTATAATTAAAAATTACTTGACAACCATAAAAATATGATATCATCTCCGTCATTAGCCCGTCACCAATTAGAAAATCTTACAGTGGTGACAAATTTGGCAGTTCATGTAGTAGCCATTTTGTTTTCTCTGTTAATGCTAGATACTAATAGAACCTGCTTCAAAAGAACAAAATGATCTAAACATTTCCTCAGAAATTGGAAGATGGTGTTGACATATCATGGTTGTGACATAGGAAATATTAACATTAGGATATCAAATATTCTAAAACTATAAACCTCAGAGCCTGTCTGACACTGATGTACTCTGCAGAGGTGGAATGTGGCAAGGGGGTCCGTTAGAGTGACAGCTGCCCCTGATATTGCCTGATTTTATTACATTTTAATGAATGTGGACAAAAAAGTGGGGACAAAACTTTGAAACTTTATGAAACACCCCTGTGTCCTTGAAAAACAACCTTGCTTTGATATGAGATTGAAGTGTTGCTTTTGATAAAACAAGCTATTTTTCATCATTAAAATCATTTGTATCCATTTTGCAGTATGTGAATGGTTAAACCCTTCTCTGTGGACATACTGTTGTACATGTAGTGAGAAGACAGTAAGTGTCATAGAATTGATCAAATAATGATAAAATTTAATTATAGGGGATAGTTGTGTTAAATACATTCTGTTATTAATCCCTCATAACATTTACAATTGAAAATATTTTCATTTTTAAATCTAATAGCAATTGCTGGACATGTTTTGTCCCATGTCTCAAAAGTCAATGATGTTTTGCAGCCCTCTAGGGGCTGTAGTTGAAGCTTAATTCTTTTTTAATTTTAAAGTGGTTTTCTTCCAATAGATGGCAGCAGTCTTCCGCTAAACTAGTGGTTCTCAACTCCAGTCTTCGGGGCCCACTGCTCTGCACATTTTGTATGTCTCCCTCATTCAACACACCTGATTTAAATCAGCAGTTTATTAGGAGAAAGATCCATGAACTGAACTGAGTGTGTCAGATTCAGAAAACATACAAAATGAGCAGAGCAGTAGGCCCTGAGGACTGGAGTTGAGAACCACTGCTTTAAACCATGGCACATTATCCGTGTCATCTCCATGAATGAAATTAAGACATGTATATTTTCTTTATAGTGAATTTTACACAAATTGTTGCATTTTAAATAAATAAAAATTAATGTGAAACATTTTAAAAAATACCATAAATACCCCCCAAAATTGCATAACTCTACAATAAAAATGTTCATATAATTAAAGACATTACATATTATAAAAAAAACCACACACATTATTATGCATACATTAGTTATAAACTCAAAATGTACTGGTATTACTATCCTTGTGGGGACATTTGGTCCCCATAACGTGATAAATACCAGGTACACACACACACACACACACACACACACAGTACATGTCATTAAAAGGCAAGTGGGAAATGTAATAGGCTATACATGTTATCACAGTATGTTTATTATTGACTTTTATGTCCAATCTTTATTTTCTATGCAGTAGGCTTTTAAACATTGTACTTTTATCCAAAGAGATGGAAGTATTGTCATTGTATTTATCAATGGGGCACAGAAACACAGGAAGTGCCTACTACTACTACTAGTGGAGTACAGGGCACAACCTAACACTTTTTGAATTTCTCAGTTTGTGTAAATCCACGTGGGGTTAAGATTATATATATATATTTTTATCCATATTAATTTCACACTTGTCTAGTACACATGTCGCTTTGTTTCATAATTACAGTGTATACGTTTTCCGTTATTTACCTCAAAAGAAAGGAAGTGAAATGTGACAACATGCCCGTAGGTGGGGTACATTGTAACATGTGAGGGGCACGTTGTAACATGACCATATGACAGCTTAAAATGTTATCTGCTCGAATGAAAAAAATATAAATACACGGCAAACTAAAATATTGTCAGTAAAATAAAAATGAATGATGAAACACATTCAGACATTCAGAAAAACACTTCCCTCCCTCCAAACACAGCTCTCATAGAACACCAGACACATAAACGAGCCAAAATGCTTTATGAAATGCTTTACAAAATGATTTCTTGAAATAATAATTTCTCAACATTACACATCGATTGTCAGTCTTTATTCACCTGTTTCTTGTGGTTTCTTATTAAAATCCACAAAAGTAAGTAGTGAAAATTACATCACTAATGTCATAGAATGTCATAGTTTAATAATAGCAGAGTGTAACGCAGTGTTACAACGTTCCCCATCAGTGCGACTGGAATTTAATTTTTTGGTTTGTGTCTACTGCTGGTTTGCCAAGCATTAATAATCTAAACTGATAAATAACAGATTGGAGATTAAAATAATAGCTGATTTTTATCATTTTAAATGAATACTAAAAACTGAGATTAAACATTTACTTCAGCCAGAAGTGTACTTTTACTATGGTAAAATAAATATTCAGCGATATCTTCAAAAGGCTTTTGAATTTTGGCACACTTTTTTTATGTATAGTGTTGCTTTGGCAACTAGTAAATAAGTAAATTTGGTTATGCTAGCATATGTGGAAATATTTAAACCACGTGTGTTGCAACTAACCCCGCGTTAGTTTGTGCCCCGCGCTCCCCTAATACTACTACTAAAAAAAAAAAAAAAAAAAAAAAAAAACAGCATACTGTATGGATTGAGATCGCTCGGCTGTCGTACATTAGAGGCTAAGCTTCACAGCAGCACTGATTATGTGCCCAGCAACATATTTGAGCTTTAAATGCAGTGCGTAGTACGCACATCAAAAGTTCATGTAATTATTAGCACAAATAGATTACATACAAAATCAACACAAAGATGTGAATAGACGTGAATTCGCGTCGGGCGATGCAAATGACACGAATTGGGCGATGCGATTGCTGCGAACTCGCGATATCATGTCTTTCGCACAAGTTAAAAAAATACACCTCAAGTGGAAAATTTGCATGACACGTTGGTGCACAAGCCAATCAGCAAAGAACTATTGAGGCGTCCACTTTGACACATCCGGATGTATCAGAAAAAGGAGGATGGCATTACACAATGAGTTTATTCACTTGAGTGACACAAAAGACATCCCGCAAGTAATCTAGAGACATCTAGAGAATTCACTTCACTTTTGGTGTGCGCACAGCATTGTACTGAAGACAGAGTGGTTTGACCAAATTAGGTCAAAGGGGCATTTCAGCACTGCCCAGATGTGCACATAAATTTATAAATCATAAATGGATTTGAAAACCACAAATGAAAAATGAGAAATCGAGCTGAAATCTAATTTTCCATTTGTTAAACTAAATAAAAAAAATGAAAACACAAGCTGTCCTTCAATTTCTCCTCATTACATTTCAGAGAAGATATCAAAAGTACTACATTGACCTATTGAGTAGATTACTAGATTTAAAATTACACAGTTGTTTTTTTTTTTGTTTTTTTTTTTTCGGACAGAAAGACTTAAATGTGTCATCATGATAATTTGACAAAAATAGTTTTATATTTCTAGTATTCTGCAAATAGGGTTTCACTGCATTTCAGGATTGAAGTGCAAAACTCTGCAGCAACTCTAGCAACTTCAAGAACCTGAATATAAGTCCGGATCTTCCCTCGATTCCTCCACTTCAGAATCAGATTCAGTCCCACTGAGCAGAAACGGCACTGTGATGCATGACAAGAAAAAAGGAGATTTTAACAAGTATTAAAAATAGATTCAAGTAATGTTACTTAAGTGAAAATAAAAATAGTAAAATGTTGTATAAAAAAAGTTTTTGTAATCTTTCACTCTTACCAAACTGTATTTGGTAATGTTTCTGAAAACTGCTCAAACTTCTGTTACCAGCAACTCCTACTATTCGTTGCTTTCTGAACAACATGTACCAACACTTGAGCCAAAGTTCATTAGTGTGTTGCAATAATGGCTGCATATGGTCAAGACGTCTAGACGTCTGTCTGAATATATTAACGATAACCACCTGTGAGTAACAAGAAGATGTAGTAATCTTAAACCAAATTTGCTTTGCCAGTAACATTGCTCAATTGCACATATGAAAAAACAATTATATTACAAAAAAGGTAACACTTTATTTTGATAGTGCGCTTTAGACATTCTACTAACAGTAAGTAACTTTGCAACTGCATGTCAACTAGTCATTAGAGTATTAGTAGGCTGTCTGCTTAATATCTTCTAACACTCTTCTAAGCTTTGCAAGTATATGTCAACTTATTCTACTAACCCTAAACCTAACCTAACCTAACCTAACCTAACCACTAGTGGTACTCAGGCTCCCTCTAGTAGTTTCATTGAACTCTACTGGTAACGGCAAAACCTGCGACCATAGTTGCTTTTGGGAAACGCACCCCAGGTTAGTGAAACACGAGAGATCTCACTCCCAAGTGATAGTAGTCAAAAGGGGCTAGACGTTGTCCGACGTGGCAGGGTGTTACCAGAGACAATGTAAAAGTGTATGCATTTTTAAGTGTCACTTTCATTGTTATAATATGCACTTATTTTTTTACCTTTTTGCTCAACGACTCCCAAACAATTAACTCAAAGAATCATTAGTCCAAACCCCTAATCTGCAGTGACTGGTATGTTGCCCCAGTCTGTTGTGATTGGTTTACTGCGTGCAGCGCATTTCAGAAACGGAACGCCCATCACCATTACTCTAACCCACAGCTCGGTGGTAAACACCCAAACAGCCATGGTAAATGCGTTAGCCCAGTCCAGAAACATACTGATATTGCGCAGAGTGAACACAACACACAACTAAATACGTATTTTGCATGCTACACAGTACATGAGAGGAGGATAACTCTACTTTCAGAATAAAAATTTCCTGATAATTTACTCACCCCCTATGTCATCCAAGATGTTCATGTCTTTATTTCTTCAGTCGCAAAGAATTTATATTTCATATAGTTGACTGTTGACATTTATGGAGTTGTTGCCCTGCATCATATTTGTCAACCGTTTTAATGAATGAGTGAATGAATGATTCATAAATACCAAATTTAGTTTCTTGTTTAGAGTATCATTTCATTAAAAAAAAAAAAATAGTTCAACCCCAAAAAATGTTTTCTGTCATCATTTATTCACCCTCACGTCATTTTAAATCTTTCTTTTGTGGAACATAACAGAAGGTATTTTGAAGACTGCTGATAAGAAAGCTGTTTTGGTTACTTTCATTGTATGAACAAAACATACTGAGATGTTTCTCAAATTATCTTTTGCATTGCATAGCCATTGCAGCCTAAATGTTTGTGTTAGAAATGTTATGTTGAACTAAATCAAATATTACAATTAAAGTTAAAGTATTAAAGTTACAATTTGTAATGTCCACTTGACATGTTATCAATTGACAAAAAATAGCTTTAAAGAATCTTTTTGTTGGGGTATTTTTACAGTCATATTTATTTTGTTAGACTGATCAATCGAAACATCATGAAATTAATAAGATTAAAAATTTTAATCGACTGACTGCCCTAGTCAAAACATTTCCAGTTGATTGGACCACGCACCCTGTGACCATATTCAGCTCGGCTGCTTTCATTCCAGCATGCGGATTATGCTAATGTGGAGGGACTTGTGAGGATGCCCTGTGGAGGAAGATGCTCACGGGGTCCTGTCCTGCCATCCAGACCACTTCAGGCCACCTCACGTTTGAATGGCCAGGCGCATGCAGCAGCAGGTCACGCCGGGGTCTTTGCACACTATGGCAGTCCTGCAAACCTACCAGGCAGACCTGCTGAAGGATTTGGATGAAGGTAAGGGTTTATCTCCTGAGGCGGTTGAAGAGCTGCACTGCACTACAGATTTAGCTCTCCATGCCACTAAACAGACATCTTGCCGCCATAGGGCAAGCGATGGTGGCAGTGGTGGCCACGGAGAAACATCTGTGAGTAAATGTAGTGGACATTTGGACAAAGGAGAAAAACTTTCTTCTCGATGCACTGCTGTTGAGGCAGTGGATGAGAAGTTCAGGGAGGCAAAGGTGTAATCATCTGCTTTAAAGAAGTACATTCCCCGCCAAACTAGATCAACCCCGGAGCCTCTGAGGGGGCTGGTCCATCACGATCTGAGGATCAGAGACAGAAACAGAAAGTTTGCATTGCCACTCGTGCTCCTCCCGCTTCCCGAAGTAAAGCACAGAGGAAGCGCAAAGAGGAGGGAAGTCTGACTCTGATGTGTATGTGTCACAGATTCATAATTTGCAATGGCTATATCATGTTTATTTAAATAATAAACGCATTTACATTACGTATCATGTCTGCATGAACAGGATGGGTGGAAGTATGCAAATACATACACTGACAGACAGGTAGGACAGCCTATCGTTGTCCTGGGACCAAGGGATATAACTGGACGAACATTTTATAATCCTATGCCTTACACAGACGATATAAATACATATAAATACATATAGACCACTTAACTTAGGGATTGCTATCAGGATGTAAAGAGACTTTCAACCAGCATAACAAAGGTTGCAACTAGGGTTGCACGATACACCGGTACTACGGTAGTATCGCGATACTAAAGCTTAAAAATACCCGCGGTGCCATTGCATTTTTTAAACGGTAGTATCGTCCATACGGTAGTACCGTAAGATATGTTGTATGCACGGCAGGAACTATGAGGCGCCACGTAGGATTTAAATCAAACTTCGCTTATCAATACATATATAAAACACGTGCATATACACCTAGAAATTACTTGCATATACATGTATACTGTTGGATGTTCAAAATATATATATGAAATACACGTGCACACTATTATGAAATCCATACCAATACATCTTTTATTAGTAATCAATACATATACACTTGTGAATAACTTGTATATACATATAAACTTAACGCATGCATACGCTAAAAAACACTCGCTTATACATATAAACTTGATCCATGCATATACACCTACAACAACACGCACATATACATATAAACTCGCTGCATGCAGACACACCTGTACATACTCGCACATACATATAAACTTGACCCATGCATATACACCTAAAAACACTCGCACATACATATAAACTCGTTGCGCGCATACACACCCATGAAACACTCACGCAAACATACAAAATAAATTTCAGGTAAGACGCATGCTTGAGTTGTGTATATACATATATGCAAGTGATTTCATATGTGGATGTGCGTGAACTTTTCAGTGCAAACGGAAGGCATCTCAGTGCAAACGGAAGCAGCGGCACTTCCGGCGGAATCTCCAGATGCCGGGGCATTTTAAAACGCTTAACGTGACTTAATGCATTAAAATAGTGTTTTAAAAAGACCTTTAATATAGCATACGGTGTACCAGGGGCGAATTTCCACTGGGCACTTTTCAAAATCCCGTTCAGCACCGCCGAGAGTTCGCGCGATCGTTCAAACAAAACCGAAAGTAAAATGCGCACGCGCCTTCAAAAGCAATTTTAATACCCCGCGTTTAGAGCGCGACTCCCCAATGCGTACAAATTAGGCTACATAACATATTTAGGATGTTATTAGTATGTAGGCTATAATAGGTTGTGTAGTTGTCTATAGCTCTCTATCATGTTTGAAAAGTGTAGTCTCTGTTTGCACTTTGAATACTGAGAGAGCAGCCTACTATGGCTGCATTTATTGTTCGCACTTAATACGATTAAGAAAGGAATGTTTATATATATATATATATATATATATATATATATATATATATATATATATATATATATATACTTATGGATATATATAGTTATATAGACTTATGAAATCATACAGGAGAGAATAAAGCCAGTCAGTTGAGTTTGTAGCAAAACTTTTTATGGTGCTTGAGTGTTGTTGTCTTTTACTCATGGGCGTCAAACCATTGAATGTGGGTGGGACAGGACCCACCCACTTTTAAAGACCAACGATATCGGACCCACCCACTTTTACCTCTCTAATTCGGCGAATATGTCTGCGCACTTTTTAGAGCGCCATCAGTCAAATCCATTCCACATGACGAATGCACTTCTGTAACACAGCAAAGTAAATAAAGCATCTGAGTGTATCTGCTGCTCAGATACACCTAATCCTGCTCGATACTTTATTCTAACATTTAGATTAGTTCCTTCATTTTTATGTTTATTGAAAACAAATGCCTTTCCGATGTAAAATGAGATGTGAAAAGGCAGAAGTACGATTTCGGCAATAGGTGGACGCGAACTCGGGTCGTTTGCGTCAAAAACACTGGATATTCGCTTTATCCCTTACGCCACTAGAAACACACTTCAATTGCCCCGTTTTGTAGTGTTGTCACGTTAGTGCGCAGAGGTAATATACATAGTAAGGCACCACACTACAGAAAATGGCATATACTCCCCACCCACATTTATTTTGCTTCCGACGCCCATGCTTTTACTGCATTGTAATAATTCATACTCAGAAAGTAGAACATAACATAGTTAAAACAATTTAAATAGAGACCAAAATTTTTCAAACATGATAGAGAGCTATAGACAACTACACAACCTATAATAGTGTAAGACGTGGAGTTTTAGCTGCCGTGGGTGGATGTAAATAAAGACGATAGACTTGAAAATACCGACGACTAGTAATTTTTATTGAGCAAAGGCCTAGAACTCGGGAAGAGATCAACACTAATCTCTGTGCCCCCCACAATCTACTCTGCTCTCCTCCTTCACATTATAAGACCCTCCTTCTCAGAGGACGCAACACCAAAATAAAAGTCCTTGACAGAAACATGCAAAAATAGAATACAATTAATATTAAATAAACAACTTCACAATAGCCTGCATACTAATAACATCCTAAATATGTTATGTAGCCTAATTTGCACGCATTGGGGAGTCGCGCTCTAAACGCAAGGTATTAAAATTGCTTTTGAAGGCGCGTGCGCGTTTTACTTTCGGTTTTGTTTGAACGATCGCGCGAACTCTCGGCGGTGCTGAACGGGATTTTGAAAAGTGCCCAGTGGAAATTCGCCCCTGGTACATCGTATGCTATATTAAAGGTCTTTTTAAAACACTATTTTAATGCATTAATCACATTAAGCGTTTTAAAATGCCCCGGCATCTGGAGATTCCGCCGGAAGTGCCGCTGCTTCCTTTTACACTGAAATGCCTTCCGTTTACACTGAAATGCCTTCCGTTTACACTGAGATGCCTTCCGTTTGCACTGAAAAGTTCACGCACATCCACATATGAAATCACTTGCATATATGTATATACACAACTCAAGCATGCGTCTTACCTGAAATTTATTTTGTATGTTTGCGTGAGTGTTTCATGGGTGTGTATGCGCGCAACGAGTTTATATGTATGTGCGAGTGTTTTTAGGTGTATATGCATGGGTCAAGTTTATATGTATGTGCGAGTATGTACAGGTGTGTCTGCATGCAGCGAGTTTATATGTATATGTGCGTGTTGTTGTAGGTGTATATGCATGGATCAAGTTTATATGTATAAGCGAGTGTTTTTTAGCGTATGCATGCGTTAAGTTTATATGTATATACAAGTTATTCACAAGTGTATATGTATTGATTACTAATAAAAGATGTATTGGTATGGATTTCATAATAGTGTGCACGTGTATTTCATATATATATTTTGAACATCCAACAGTATACATGTATATGCAAGTAATTTCTAGGTGTATATGCACGTGTTTTATATATGTATTGATAAGCGAAGTTTGATTTAAATCCTACGTGGCGCCTCATAGGGAGGAGAATTTATATGTGCGTCACATTTAGTCGGTTGAACACTTATGAAGCATGTGCCCTGGGCGTGCCTACCTGGCTGTTACGTTATCAGTGCAAGACCACAGTTCAAATTACGATTCAATAGAGGTATGTGCAGTTGATTTGTTTGATTTCACTTAACTAGCCTAGTAAAGGTGTGTTGATTTATTTTTGCATGTTTATTTAAAACTTAGAAGTAAAATTTGTTGTTGAGACACACTTGCTGACGTGACCAATGTAAGCCCGCAGCTGCTATTGCTGATAGTGTTAGTATACAAATAGTGTTGCCAAAAATGCAGCTGTCTTATGTTAGCCACAATGTCCCGTACATTGGCCAAAATGGAGAAGGAATTATGCTCATTGCCCTGTTCTTGTTCAGCAACGCTGGGTGGTCACTGTCCATAAAACCAGAACAAGGGCATTTAACAATGCAAAACAAGGCTTTACAGCATGAACATTTATAAAGTCATAGGTACTATTCTACAATGAATGGAGTAATAATGCATGACAAAAAAAAAAAATGTTAAACTGTCAAAACGGATGTATTGCAACATTACTGTTTTGAGTTACAGTTCCAAATGAAACTTCTAGATTTGGGTGTGGACAATATGTAGAAACCTTTCGGCAACTGTTTCATAGTTTGGATTGGATCATTCGTTCATGACATGTCTATTATTTGCTGTGCGCTGTAGGGTAGAAGTACATGCCGCTGAGCCATCATCACGCGTTCTTGATTTGTTAGTTATCCAATATAATTATATGTTTAGAAATATAGCTTAGGCCTCAGATCATGATACATGCTTTCGGAAGTAAAGAGAAATCGCTCAGAGCGGCAACTGGATGCGGAAGGAGCGAGGGATAAGGAGCGCAGAGCTGAATTTTGGTTGTTTGGGGAGTAGAGCATGCTTTCATCAGTTTCATCATAACGGGCCCGATTTCCCTTGTTATGAGCTGAAAGTGGAACCGGAGTAAGAGGGTATTTGCAGAGCATTGTTACTGGAGCAGAAGTGCAGGAGTTTGTTGAAATGCTGTTTGCGGGACAGGACAGGGCTGTATGCCGGAAGAATTGCAAGGAGTGCTGCTTATATGGGCTCGTAATGATGAGTGACAAGTCTGAATGATTAGGCTCCTCCTGAACCTATGTTTGGAACGTCATTAAAAACATAATACCCGAATTTAGTGAAACAAGGCCTTGTTAGCAAAACAACCAGTGTTCGCTTGGCCTACCTGCTCACCCAGACCATATCCGTGCACGATCAAATAGGTACTACCGGACAGCACAATGTTTGTGTCTGCATTAAAACAGTATACCCTAATTTAATAAAAAGCTTTTTGAATATGAAGACAAACAATCAATATTTACTTAGCCTAGCTGCTCATCCAGACCATGTCCGTGCATAAACAAACAGGGAGGTGCTAACAGACAGCACACTTCCGCACAAAAGATCGGACCCTGTCTCTAAGCCTCCTTTTGGATGCCTGCTTAAAAATTCAAGACTACCTACTTGGATACACATAGCATTAAATGTTGCATGCACTGCAAAAAAATTAATATCTTGTGGGGTATTTTTGTCATGTTTTCTAGTACAAACATCTAAACATCCTTTAATCAAGATACGTTACTTGAAATCAGTGTTAATTTCGTCAACGAAGACGACGACAGAAAATATTCGTTAACAAACATTTTTTTCTGTGACGAAGACCAGACGTTGACAAGCTAAAACTAATATCTGATGATAAAAAGTATGACGAAACTTATGCCGCCTCTTCGTTAACAAGACGAGACAGGACGAGAATGTTATTTGAGGACTACTGGACATTGAAAATACATCCTATAGGCCAGGGGTGCTCAATCCTGCTCCTGGAGATATACCTTTCTGCAGAGTTCAGCTCCAACCCTGATCGAACACACCTGAACCAACTAATTAGGATCTGAAGGAGCACTTGATAATTACAGACAGGTGTGTTTGGTCGGGGTTGGAACTAAACTCTGCAGGAAGGTAGATCTCCAGGAGCAGGATTGAGCACCCCTGCTATAGGCTAACTGTCCTCTTTCAAAATGTGCGTCTCTGTCATTAGATTGCAATTGGATAAGGGGCGTTTGCATGTGTAGTCTCAGCATGATAGCCGTAGATAGGCTACCAAAACGTGAACTTGCGATCTGAACAGTGGCCTCAACAATGGCCTCAGTACCTGAAGGGTTAGGGATACAATCACCAGATGTCCCGTTTTCCCCGTTAGTCACAATTCGTTGTCGATTAGTGAAGGCGGGGTAGGCGGAATCGCACTGAAAGACAAACACCAGAAGTGCTCTCTCTCGTACAGGCTCCACTTCTTTTGTTCTCAGACAGCGTGTGATCAGTTCTCAGTGCTCAAATGCGCACAAAGTAGTCCAAATGTGAGTATCTCACGTAAATTATGTAAGTTATGGCTTAAGTGAACGTAAACAGGTGGGTAAAAACTGAATGTGTCAGTATTACATGCGTGCCTTCTGTCTTAAAGGGACAGCGCTTCCTAATTAAATACCTATCTTTCATTAATGTTAACCAAAAGTTTCAAGTTTTTTGTTTTAAGTCATAATTTATTCAAGCTTTCCCAAATTCAATCCTTGATTCAAATGTATCATGAGCTTTGATTTGGTCTAAAGAATTAATGATTATTTTAGTTTGATTACTAAAGTAGTTACCAAAATAAATGTTGGTAACTGCAGTTTGACTAAAACTAATGACTTAAAGTTGACAAAAATGCAATGACTTTTTGTTGACTAAAAGTAGACTAAAACTATGAAAGACTCAAATGACTAAAATGTGACTAAGACTATTAAGCATTTTAGTCTCAAGATAAAGACTAAGACTAAATCAGAAATGCCTGTCAAAATTAAGACTGCTTGAAATAAGTTTATACAAGAACAAATAGCTGTCCGTGAGCTATGAAAATGTTTTCCTTTTGATTTAGGTTGATATTTCTGAGCCTGTTGGCAGATATTTGTTCTTGTTTTAATCGTAAATTCACTTCATTTTCATCAGCTTCTCAGAAAACACGTCATGATGTAATTTTGCTTTAAACTTTATTTGCACTGCTAAACAAGAATATTGAGGAAGAACATAACTTTCTTTTTTTTTTTTTGCAGTGTGATCAGAAGGCAGTTGTGTCACACCCCTGTGGACTGTTTTGTTGGTTTTTCCCTCCTGTGTCCTTTTTTGGTCTTTCCTGTTCCGTTTCTTGTTATGTCATCACTGGTTAATCACTCTCACCTGTCCATGTCTAATCAGCTGTCCTATATATATGTTTGATTCTGTTCCTTGTTTGTCGTCCATTCTTAATGTCATTTAATGTTAGATATTGTTGTGTTGGCATGTGTTTTCCCTGCTGTTCCTGTTTCCTTATTGGATTATTTTATTAAAGCACATTTTCATTATTTCCTCGTTCCTGCGACTCCTTCCCACACACGACCCTGACAGAAGAACGGACCCCAAACAATATGAAGGCTGAGGAAGCTTTGTGGGGTTTGCGGCAAGGCGGTCGGAGGTTGGAGCGGTATGTGGAGGAATTCCTCGAGCTTGCTAACCAGCTGAGCTGTCACGACAATGCTTCAGGTGCGTGTTTTCAGCTGGGGCTGGACGATGAGACTATTCGTTGCGATCTTCCCGTTTGTGAGTATCCCCTGATCGAGCTGATTGATGTAGTCCTTTATGTGAATGGTTCTGATTTCGAAGTCAAGGAGGATTACATGTCTCGTCGTCCGGCCCCCTCTGAAACATGCCGTGTAGTGTTGGCTTACACCATGCCGTGAACCCCCACATACCGTTCCAACGGCTCGGACCGCCTGCCCCGCCCCAAACAAACCCCGCTTCTCCAAAGCTCCATCCACTTCCTCAGCCCGGAACCACCGGACGCAGCCCGCTCCCGTGCTCAAGCCTCTAATATGGCAAGCCATATATGCCATAAGGACATTATGGACCTGACGATCCCCATGGATGGTGATTTCTCTGTGCTCTCTCCTTTGTCTCCGCTGGTCCTGTCCAGTCCTCCAGAGCGCCGTCCGGAAGCAGAGCGCCCTCCTGAGCCAGCGCCTCCTAAGCCCGGTCCTCCTGTACTTTCCCGGGCTGACAATACCCTAATTTCCTCCAAGAAAATTCTGGGGGGGGGGCTGCCTCTATGAACTGTGTGCTCCGCCATGGCATCCCGGACTGTATGCACCGCCGTGGCTCCCTGAGCTCCCTGATCTGCCATGGCATCCTGGACTATATGCTCCGCCGTGGCTCCCCGAGCTCCCTGACCCGCCATGGCTCCCTGAGCTCCCTGATCCGCCCTGGAGGCGTTCCTCCTCTCCCTCTTGTGTCTGCCCTGCATGAGCCTCCAGGGCCCCTCCCCGGTGTATTTGTTACGGTGCGAGACGCGCCTTACGGGAGGGGGGAGTAATGTCACACCCCTGTGGGCTGTTTTGTTGGTTTTTCCCTCCTGTGTCCTTTTATGGTCTTTCCTGTTCCGTTTCTTATGTCATCATTGGTTAATCACTCTCACCTGTCCATGTCTAATCAGCTGTCCTATAAGTTTGATTCAGTTCCTTGTTCATCGTCTGTTCTTAATGTGATTTAATGTTAGTTTTCGTCGTGTTGGCATGCGTCTTCCCCGCTGTTCCTGTTCCCTTATTGGATTATTCTATTAAAGCATGTTTTCATTATTTCCTCGTTCCTGCGACTCCTTCCAACACACGACCCTGACAAGTAAAAGTTATTTCCATATTCTAGCTTTTTTGTCAAATCAATTCAAACATAATGGAGACCTGTTTGAATTTGTATTTTTGAACAGTTGCTAATCCAATTCATTTTCTGCTCTCTAGACATTCATATGTAGAGAACACATTGACTTGTGTTCCCTTCAGTCGGTCCTTAAATTTGATTCACTCTTAAAACATGCTACAAATACTGCAGAAATAAATAAACCATTTTAAATCGTATATGAAGCCCACGTGAGCATTGCCTCCTTAGTTGGTTAATACTTAAAACACACAAAAAACGACGTACTGCTTTGCATAAACTTTTATTGCGTCAAAATTATAGCAGACAAAGCATGCCGTATAAACATGAACCAAATTTCAACACATTTTTAAGTACAATGGATTTGATTTTTCAGCATATTTTAAGAAAGATCCACATGCATGCATAAAGTTGTGGATGTGCGCATAAGCTGCAGTGAAGTGTTTGTAAGCCCTGCTCTACTTCACACGTCTGATCTTCATGGTGACGGTCTTCAGAGATTTATAACTGTTCTTCCAGTAATACCCGAAGGGCCCACTCATCAAACTGCCATCATCTTTCCCCCATCAATACAGACCAGTAGGGTTTGTGTAATCACAATTTCTGTACCAAAACCTTCCTTGAGAGTACTTTCTAGCACAGTTACTTCCTGAGTTATCTTTGTCAAAGGTGGAGAACTTCATTCTGTTATGATAACCAAAAGTCTTACCTGCAGAAAGGAGAAACTTTTATTATATCATTAGTTTATGCATGTTTAAAACATTCTATTCTTTCTTAATGGGTCACACAACTGAAAACTGGAAAATTAAACATCTGTAGTGTGTTTTACCTTCTCCTCCTTCTACAAAGCCACTCACATGCAGTTTGTACCCATCAGCCTCAGGCCCCACAGAGAAAGAATCGTACACAGAGTGAGTTTTCTTCCCCTCAAAGTCCTCCAAATCTGCTCTGAGTTTATACTGATACCTGCTGGTCAGCTGATGTAAAAACTCTAAACCTGTTGAAAACATAAAAGGAAACTGGTTTAGTAAATCAAAGAACAAACATAAATCTACATTTATAATGCAGTCCTGATAAAATGTACAAGTTTTCAATGTGCCTGATTGTTTTTCACTTTTGTAGCCCAAAACGTCACAAAACACTCACCCAGCCAGTATTCGCCTTCTTTATTACCAAAACCCTTTTTATAGCTCTCCCATGGGCTAAAGAAATTCACCTCGCCGTCCATTCGTCTAAGAAACACCTGAAACATTCAGAAATCATTAATCGCTTTCACACATCACATCATTTCACATCATGCTCAAAAAAAAAAAAAAAAATCCTTCAAATCTTGATAGGACAGTCAGGGGTTTGATGCCATAAATGGATTTTCTTTTTCTTTTTTTTTTTTTTTTGAGCAATCTGCTTTTTTTTTATGAATTAAGGAGAAATTTATTTCATCTAAAAGTGTTGATAAAGTGATTATCTGCAACCGATTGCAACAGCTTAACAAAAACGGTTAAGAAAACCCTTTTCTTAGTTTAAGGGGTTTGATACAACCAGGTCCTGATGCCTTGGTTGACATGCAAATATTCAAATATCTTTATGATGTTGATGACTAAATAGGGTGACCACACGTCTACTTTTTCCCAGACATGTCCTCTTTTTGGGCCTAAAAAAATGTGTCTGGCCGGGATTTTTAAATCGGCCTAAATGTCCAGGATTCTGTGGATTTTTACAGTCGCCATTAATTGTGTGCGTTTTTGTGTTTGAGCCCTGTGCGGGACAGTTTTCTTAATCCAGCTTCCCCTGAATTTCTGACCATTATCACCTGCTCCTGCAACAAGTCCTGTGATTGTCCACTCAAACCCTCAAGGTTTGTTAAATTACATTTAACTAAAATACTTGTATTAAAACATTTTGCATTTTACCTAAAACTAAGTTTTGTGAAGGTGGGCCTTTTAGCTGTGATCAATGATCAGTGTGCATAACAGTGACTGTCATGTAAAATTTGTATTTTACATATGGAAATTACATTTTAAGTTTTATACTTTGAATAAGTTAATTGCACTACTTTGGGATGTTTTTGGCTGGTATAGGCTAATTTTGTCACAGACATAGCAACCCTGCGGCAGTATGGAACAGAGCAGACAGGTGGTTTAACGATTCACTCGTTTTCTGCATCGATGCATCGATTACAAACCCTGATGATGCATATGCATCTATTTTAAAGGGGTCATCAGATGCCCAAGTTGATATTCCAAGTTGATTCTGTAGGGTCTTAATGAAAAGTCTATAATATACTTTGGTTAAAAATTCTCAATGGTTGTGTAAAACAACACCCTTTTTACGTTGCCAAAATCAGCTTTTCAAAAATCATCCCATTCTGATGGGATTGTTCATTTAAATGTAAATGAGCTCTGCTTGCCCCGCCCCTCTCTTCTCTCTGTGGAGTGACGAGTCTGTTTACTTTAGCCACATTTAGCAGCGTTTAGCCGCTAAACTTGCTAACTAGCACATTATTAAGAAAGGCAATCGCAAAGATTCATAAAAAAAAAAAAAAAAACTCACTTCTGCTGTAAGTGAAGCTGGATCATGAATGATTCGCGCGAACATAGACGGATATATGTAGATCGGGAGCCGCATTCCATTCACAAACAAACGTAATCTACTGCATCTTCAGCGGCTCAGATGTCGGGAGTAAGTGACGACCGCTATGTTCATTATTACATCCAGCAACACAACACCTCAATCACTCAATCCGAGATATTCTTGTCTAACTTACATCTCTGCTCCAGCATCAAAACAGTGGAGGTTACTGGACTGTGACAGCTGATCTGAGGTACAGTAAAATGCTCATGTCAATCAACTATTGTGGGAGCGGCCTCTGTGGATGTGACGGCATACCGACAGGCATCTGAGAATGGCTCGATTTGAAAAAGGGGATATTAGTTTTTACAGAATAATTAAAAACCGCTGCATGGATTTTTATCATTATAGGGTAGATTTGTACATACACTGCCAACACACATTAATGTTCAAACAACATGAAAAACTGAACTTTGCATCCGATGACCCCTTTAAAACACTGATTTTTGAATAGTGAATCATTGATATTGGGCAGTAATCGATATAAAATATCTATCTATCTATCTATCTATATATATCTATATATATATATATATATGTATATGTATGTATGTGTATATATATATATTGCTTTAAAATATATACACATTCAATACTTGAGAAGTACATCCTTTAATCAAGATATGTTATTTGAAATGCAAAATGACAATAGCTTGTTTTCTGAGAAAGTAAACAAAATTAAATGAGTTTATACTTGAAACAAGAGCAAACAGCTGTCAGTGAGCTATGAAAATATGTTTTCCTTTTGAATTAAGTTGGTTCTTCTGAGCTTGTCGGTAGATATTGGTTCTTGTTTTAATCAAGGACTCCCTCAATTTTCATCATTTTCTCAGAAAACATGTCATTATGCCATTTTGCTTTAAACTTTATTTGCACTGGAAAACAAGAATACTGAGAATACTGCAGTGTGAACAGAAGGCAGTAGAAGTTATTTCCATGTTCTAGCTTTTTTGTCAAATTAATCCAAATTTAATGGAGATCTGTTTGAATTTGTATTTTCAAGCTGTTGCCAATGCAATTCATTTTCTGCTCTTTAGACATTCATATGTAGAGAACACACTGACTTATTGTGTTACAAACATTACAAATATTGGAATTCATAAAATCTGCAGAAAACCTGATTAAACTATTTTAAATCATATACAGTCAGGTCCATATACTGTATATTTGGACACTGACAAAATTTTCATAATTTCAGCTCTGTGTCAGTGCAAATAACGGAGGATTCAGGCACGAGCGCAGAGAGAGAGAGCCAGTAAACCTGTATACCGTGACACTCTGTATGCCACCAGAATAGAACTAAAATGAAACAATCAAGATGAAATTGGAGTGAAATTGAAGTGCAGACAATCAAGATGAAATTGATGTGCAGACAGCTTTAATTCAAGGATTTGAACAAAAATATAACATAAAATGCTTAAGAATTACAACCATTTTCAGGCGCTCAAATGTAATTAGACAAATAAATATAATCATAAATAAAATGTTCATTTTCAGTATTTTGTTGAGAATCTTTTGCAAGCAATGACTGCCTTTAGTCTGGAACTCATGGACATCACCAAAAACTGGGTTTTACTCCTTTGTAATGCTTTGCCAGGCCTTTACTGAAGCGGACTTCAGTTGTTGTTTATTTGTGGGTATTTCTATGTTTCGTTTTGTCTTCAGCAGGTGAAATGCATGCTCAATCGGGTTGAAATGAGGAGATTGACTTGGCCACTGCAGATTATTCCACTTTGTTTTTATCTTTGGGTTTCTTTTGCTGTATGTTTTGGGTCATCATCCATTTGTACTATGAAGCGCCACCCATTTAACTTTGCTCCATTTGACTGAATCTGATTGCTCTGGAATATATGCATGCTCATGCCATCACACTGCTCCACCATGTTTCACAGATGATGTTGTATGCTTTGGATCACGAGCTGTTCCAAGACTTCTCCATACCTTTTTCCTCCCATCATTCTGGTACAGGTTCATCTTAATTTCAGCTGTCCAAAAAATGCTTTTCTAAAAGTGGTCTTTTAGATGTTTTTGTTGTTGTAACTGTGACTTGAATATGTTTTGGTCAACAGCTAAAATAATAACAATTGTGTCAGTGTCCAAATATACTGTATATGGACTGTAGAAAGGCCCTCAACCCCGAAAATCACCCATAGAAATGAATGTGAGACTATTAAAATTGCTCTCTGTTACGACATTTGTCAAATAACATTGACAGCTACAATGCAGAACACACACAGAGATAAAGCAGTGACAGCATAGCACATCCACGATGGAGAACTAATGCAAACACACACATATACACATAACACACGTTAAGGTTTGACTCTAATAATGTGGCATAATTGCAAAGAAAAAAAAAAAAGCTAAACATTGACAAATAGTAATTGCTTATTGTTAAAAATTGTTCATAATGATTTAGTAATGTATAAACACAAATGTAACAAAATCAGTTTGCCCATGTGGGAACGACAAAAGTGTCAATGATCTTCTGCAGCCCTCTAGTGGCTGTAGTTGTAGTTTAATGCTATTTTAATTTCAAAAGTGTTCTTCCAATTGATGGCAACAATCTCACTGAACCATCTCTTACATATTGAAAGTGTCACTCCAGTCATTTGTGTATGCAGAAATTTCAGATTCGATTTGAGCTTTGGATGCATTCAAATATTTGAACTTAAAAATTAAAATGACCATTATAATCGAGGAAACCAAGGTTCAACTGGTTTAACTTAGTGAATTGTCATAATTACAGCAAATTCATAATTGGAGAAATTGGAGGAAGAGGAGAGAGAATAAAAAGACATATTAATAGAGATTTTACATTCAAAGCATATATTATAATATTACAAATAGACATTCAAATAATGTTATATTTTGGGTGAAAATAAAAATAGCAAAATGTAAGAAACGTTTTTGTAATCTTTTAATGATGTTCTAATCACGACAAGCAGACTGGACATTTCAGCATTTCAAAATGTTCCCACAATGGTTTTCTAACTTGCATTTCTTATCTGGGAAGTTACTTCATCTATAGTATTTGTGCAAGGCTTGCTAATTTCCTGACCAGTGATTTGTGGTTACATTGTTTTTTTTTTTTTTTTTTTGTGTAATTGTTAAAGATGTGTATTTTGGGAAGTGAAGAAAGAAGTGTGGTTATGGCCAGTTGCTGGTCAGTCAATATCTATTAAAGTGTGGTCTGTAATGTTGCAATTGATTGCAGATAATTGCTTTATCAAAACTGTCAAATGATATACATTTCTTGTCTGATTCCTCTGAAGATGATTAAAAAAAAAAAAAAAAAAAAAGCAAAATGAACAAAAACATCAAACCCATGACTGTCTCATAAAGATATGAAGCTTTTTGTAAAAATCAGAAAAAGAAGAGGATCCTTACAATCAGAAAGATATTTAAAGACACATCCATCACCAGAACATTCACAAGAACTTTTTTTAATATTCTAAGAACAATTTGCAGTTTTCTTGTAGTGATTAGAATGTTATTTAAAGGCTACAAAAACATTTTTTTTTTTTTTTTTTTTTTTTTCAATGACCTTTTTAAGACAAAGTAATTTAAGGACTACACAATATGTCAATATGTTTTCTAAACATAAATGTGTGCAGAACATGAGTTGCATTAACAACAGTTTGAAATACAAATTGAAACAGATCTAAATTATGTTTTTATTCATTTGATAAAAATGCTATATAGAAGTAACTTCTACTGTACCTTCTGATAACACTTTTCTTCCTCAGTATTCAAAACAAAAATGTTTTTTTGAGAAATTGATTAAAATGTTCATGATTAAAACAAGAACAAAATCAACTTAATTCAAAGAAAAAACGTTTTTATAGCTCACTGACAGATATTTGTTCTTCTTGGTGCTCTTCGGTCACTTTTGAAAAAAATCACAGCTTCATCGGAATGGTATGAAACTCTGTGACTTTTATGCCATTTGGAATGTCAACACAAAAAAAAATTGAGGGCATGATTCAAGCAGGCTAAGTGGTCGTAAAAAAAATAGTCACACTTGTACTCTTCGGTCTAAAATGACCGACCATAGGAAATGAATGGGAAATCGACAAAAATACAGATATTCAGAGAATTTTTGTGTGTACAATCTACAAATCCTCCACAATGCTGAAAAAAAGTACACAGCAGTGAAGGGGTGACACTCTAAAACACACCCATTCATAAACACACCCATTCACACACACACACACACACACACACACACACACACACACATTATATACACACCTCTCTTCGGTCACTTTTGACCGAAACATTTTCGGTTTTGAATTTTTCAAAAAATCACAGCTTCATCAGAACGGTACCAAATTCAGTGACTTTTATGGCATTTGGAATGTGAACACACATAAAAAATGAGGGCACGATTCCAAAAAAAAAAAAAAAACAACTTGTGCTCTTTGGTCAAAAATGACCGACCACAGGAAATGAATGGGAAATCGACAAAAATGCAAAAATTTAGAGAATTTTTCTGTCTCTTTCTCACACATCCACACACACGCACAAATGAACTGTAACACAGCAAATTGAGAATATGTAAAATAAAAAAAATATATATAAAAAAATTACATATCCAGAGTGCAAAAGACACACACTCTCTTGCATATACAAATTCAGAGAGTATCTATGTATACAATCTACAAATCAGCTGCAACGCTGAAAAAAGTGAAGGGGTGACACTGATGTAGACACATCCACTCACACACAGACGTGCACACACACACACACACACACACACACACCTATGAACTACGGTGTCTATAAACAGAGCAGAGTTTTGAGAATATGTAAATTCCATTCAATAACTCAGTCATAATTCAGCGAAAGCTCACAACAGTGAAGGGGTGTTACTCTAAAACATACACATTCATAAACACACACACACACACACACACCTATGAACTGTGCATTTGGAAGCTCGGGCTTGTTCCATTACATTGTTTCGAGCGTTTTTTTTCCTTTTTTTGAAGAAGCTTTGTGTCAACAGCATAAGAAGTAAAAAAAAAAATAATAATAATAATAGTCACATGGCGATATGTTCCTGAAGGTCATGCATCGTTTGTTTCACAACTTGCTTACCCAGGTTTCTCTCATGTCCATGGACTGTACATTTACCCATTTTTCTCAAATATCTCAGACGAGTGACAGCTTGTCATTTTGATTTCTTGCAGCTCTTGTTCTTGTCATCAAATCTCACAACCCTTGACTGTGTGTGGAATGTTTTCTGTCTCTCTCACACATCCACACACACAAATGAACTGTAACACAGCAAATTTTGAGAATATGTAAAATATAAATTTTTTTTTAAAAAAAATACATATCTAGAGTGCAAAAGACATAAAGTGTTAAAAAGAAATTAATTGTATTTTTTGAATTAAAAAATGGGTAACAAATACTTCCTTGTGTTCTCTTTCTAACACAATGTTTAGGTTTGACTGTAATCATAATACAAAAAATTAACACTTCAAATCATATTTATAACAAAAAACTATCCCAAACTGGATAAGAAATAGTCTTTGAGATTGTTTAAATGTATGTTCAGCTATTCCACCTAATAAAAATGCTGAATCAATTGTCTAAAAACAACTAGGCAATTCACAAGCTGCTCTGTAGAGAACTATACAGGCATCAAGTTACACCTGTCATTACAGATGTTTTTCTCGTTTTTTACAACCAGATGGCGCTAATCTGCCTTCAAAAATTAGTGTTGAATGGCTGAGTCTCTATTTTAACCTGAAATACTGCATTAATTAAAAAATAATAATTTAAAAAAAAAAAATAAAATTTTAATTATTCTCAATGGCAAAAAAATGGATATTAATTACAGCATAAATATTAATTATTACCACAAAACCCTCTCAAAATGCAAAATAAAAAAGAAAAAATATTATTAAACAAAAATGAATTCGAATGGTTTTACTGAAAAAAATTACAAGATGCGTTACAGGTGTCCGGTCACTTCTGACCGCGAAGAGCACAAGTGTGACTCCGAAACGAAGAGCACCAGTATAAATTCGCTTAATTTGTCAGAATACAAGACTTCAACTATCTTCATTTTACAGTGCAATTGGTATCTTGATTTAAGAATGTTTCGATATGTGTACGAAAAAAAAAACATAATACTGAGAAAGATATTTAAGATTTTCCAGTGCATGAAACATTTAATACCTTTAAATACCTTTATAAATTTAAAATCTACTACCCTGATAAAAGAGTTTTTTGGGCCTTAATTTGTGGAAAGGTGAATCAAGACTTTTTAAAGACTTTTTAGGACCCATAAACCCTGTTTTTATGTAAAAAAAAAAAAAAAATGTGATAATGTTTTTTTTTTTTTTTTAAGTTTTGTACTTTTCCAAAGTTTTCTAAAGAAGATGTGAATGATTTGAACAGGTTGCAAAATGAACCATGACTCACTAAAAGATATTCAAGATCATCACTAGATCACTGGCATGGTGAGGCTGAAGCACAACAAAAGCCACTGTGGCTTTCTATCCGCTGCTGACCTGTCACCTGTACCCTGCCAGGATGCAGACAACAGGACATCATCACCATCGCCTCTGCTGAGGAGGAGGAGAACGCTGATTAACGCTGCAGAGACTCGTGTCCTTCCTTCCTTCCTGTTGGATCTCACATCAAAATCCAGCCACATATTTGTTTAGAGCTGTGTTGAACTGTTTTGGCTTGTAAATGGTGCTTGATCTGTGCAGATTTCTCTCCTGATTCAGACCAGACCACTTTTCCACTAGAGGAAGCGTTTTTATAGATTATGAACTCAATTTGAAGATAAAACATCTTAATGATGAATTTGTTTCTTTTGTTTTCTCAAGATGTTAATTGAAGGACTGGAGTGGTGTGGATTACTTGTGGATTATTGTAGTGTTTTTATCAGCTGTTTAGACTCTCATTCTGACGGCACCCATTCACTGCAGAGGATCCATTGGTGAGCAAGTGATGGAATGACACATTTCTCCTGATCTAATGAAGAAACAAACTCATCTACATCTTGGATGGCCTGAGGGCTTACTGCACTTTGTTATTCTTATTCCTAGTTATTTAGCCTACTTTTATTTATTTAACGATTTTTAAAAGACGGTAGATATAGGTCTTGGTGTGAAGTGCTCTAACGAAATTGCAAGCATTATATTTAGGCTTTAAATTCTGCAAAATGATTTTCATCGAGATTTGAAAATTGTCGAGTTGTCGAGTTTATGTTGATTTTAACCCAGAGCGCTGCTTTTAGGAGAGGCTGTGTATAATTTCCATCCGTTAGGGGGCGCTGCTGCATCTGAATTAGAGCTGAAGATCTTTGCCCGAACCCGATGAAACCCGACGGGACCCGACGGGTTCGGTCGGGCTCGGGCTTAATTTATATGCGCGGTAAATGAGCGGTCATGTGATGCGTTTCGATTAGCGCGAGAAAGATGCGAAAATGGATGCTGAGGAGGGGAAACGGAGGCTTGCCTCTGGCGATTACGTTTTGGCAAAATTAGCCAGATCAGTACTATGCATCCCGGCCAGTCGCAGCAGCAGTAAAATGGTGTTCAGTGCTGCTGGATGCACCATCAGTGAGCGCAGGACCGCTTTAAAACTACAGTGGATTCAATAATTTTCCTCCACAAAAATATGTAGCCTAATCTTGGTGAGTAAAGGTTTTTCAATTATAGCTAAATATTAATTGAGTCTTAAATGCATAATGTAGACAGAGTATATAGGCTAATGTTGGCATTATTCTCTTATTACATTTCAGATGCCATTCACCGTTGCGTTGAGGCCGGATTGTGGAGAGAAGTGGCGAAGCAAATCCCGCGGAGCCTTTATCTTGATTTCGTTATTGGCAAAAACCCATCTTAATTCAGAACTTATCTTAATTTAATTTGTTAAGAAAGAATCTTTTTTATTGTCGCGTTGGCCTATTTATAGGCTAAGTGTACGCCTAGAGTACCAAGATGTTACGATGTTACAATGTTACAGAGGACTTATTTTATTTCTTTGTTCCAACGTCCAAGTGGCCTATAGGCTACGTTAGTCATTAATAAATTATGTTAAAACATGACTCATTCTTGACGAAAGGCAAAAGAGATGTGTGCTTGCGCACATTTGAATAATGTCGGGCTGTAAACGAGTTCGGGCTTTAAAAAAGCTGTCAATCAAAATATACTTGTCGGGCTCGGGCCCTGTCGGGTCTAACTTTTAAGGCCCGATTACAGCTCTAATCTGAATTCCCTCTCACACTGGTTGATTAATGGCACACCTGTGGACAATAAATAATTGTTGCATGGTTTTCAAAAGGGAGTGGGGACGGATAAGGGACGTTTAAAGATACTTATGAACCTAGCTTGAGTCTGCGAGGTTCACCGAGAGAAAAGGGATTGTTTTGTGGGGTTCATCGCTGGTAGAAAACGGGATTTGTTGGCCCAAAGGTAGATAGTGGACACGAGTGCGATAAGGCATTTCTCTTTCAGATAAAAAGCAGCGCGAATGCTTGGAGTATATCCAATCCAGGACATCAATTTCGGGATTGCTGTGTCAATCCGACCCGCATGCAGTGTAGAAAGAATCGCTGATTATAATGGGTTCTGTCGGTTTTAATTGCGTTGTGCTGCTCACGTTCGGTTAAAAACTGGCAAACAGCTCCAGATCGCGTCTGTTTAGTGAGACAAAGTAAAAGATGATGCAGTGCTGAGTATGGCTTAAGTGGATCCAACAGTAATGTCACAACACATGTTTGTCTTTTTTTTTTTTTTTTACCACTATTGCATTGTCTGTTCCAGACCGTTTGATGTATAACGTTACTGAGAATGTTTTTAACCCAAATGACCAATGTTGTTTTCAGAGTATGTCACAGCAGTGTCCATTTGTTATTTTAGTGTGCAAAACTGTTTACTTGCAAAGTCTTCAATGCGCCCCGCCTATAAAAACAGACCGTTAAGCAGAGAGGCTCAAAACAGGAAAAAAAATTGCCTATTCAGGCTTTATCTCGAGTATCTTAGATTGCCACAATGGTGATCAGAACTTCTGAAGAAACTTCAACTTCATTGTTTACTCAAGTATCTTATCAGATTCTGTTTCATAACGGCAGAACTTTTTACTGCCTTCAGATCTTCATACATTCATACACACTCTACTGAATATAACTCTATACCGAAGTAGCCTACATTTTCATTTTACATGCAACTATACATTTAAACTGTTTTTTTTTTTTTTTTTTTTTTTGCATTTTAGAATGATCCTAGCTTATTTAATATCATTGTTTTTACATCATAAACTATTTTCTTAATTTGTATATGAAACCTAATTATCTGGTTAATACAATACAAAACAAAACAACAACATATTGCTTTGATAATAAACCTTTATTGATTGTAATTCCAGCTGCTGCAGTGGGACACAGGTTTTGCTGGTGCAGAAATGCTCAATTTCAACACATTTTTAATTAAGCGAACATTTTTCATTTTTCAGGAACCTGTCAAATTCAAAAATATTTTCATACAAGACAATATAAGTAGAGCTGTTTCCTATTTAAGATTTCAAACATTTTGAAATGTTTTTCATCCTAAAATGCCTAGGGACTTGTTTGTCACCATATTTTAAGAAAGATCTACATGTATGCATAAGAGTTGTGGATGTGTGCACAAGTTGCAGTGAAGAATATGTAAAGGATAGAAACCCCTGCTTTACTTCACAAGCTTGATCTTCATGGTGATGGACTTTAGAGAATTATAGTTGTTCTTCCAGTGGTACCAGTTGACTCCAGTAATAATTTTTGTACCTCCTATCCCCCACAAATAGGGACCAGTGGGGTTTGTGTAATAACAGTTGTTGTACCAAAACCCACCATTATGTTGCATAGCACAGTTGTTTTCTGAATTATCTTGGTCTTTATCAAAGGTGGAGAACTTCATTAAATTGTGATAACTCAAAGCGTCACCTGCAGAAAGGAGAAACTTTCATTATAGAGGCACTTTTATTTGGACATCTAAAATAAAATGGTTTAAAAGTAGTTTTTAAACTCCTTCATTACTATCATTTTATTTGCTTAAATTCTTCTTTATGGAAAATGAAACATCTTTAGTTAATTTTACCTGCTCCTCCATTTACAAAGCCGCTCACATGCAGTTTGTACCCATCAGCCTCAGAGCTCACAGAGAAGAAGTTGTACACGGCGTAAGTCTTCTTCCCTTCAAAGTCCTCCAAATCTACTCTGAGTTTATAATGATTCTTGCTGGTCAGCTGATGAAAAAACTCTAAACCTGTTAAAAACCATGAAAGGGAATCGGTTGAGTAACTTTTTAATAAATTTAATCTGCATTTATACTGCAGTCCTGATTAAATGTCCATGTTTCCATGTCTTTGAATGTTTGCCTTTTAAGGCCAAAATGTCACAAAAACACTCACCCAGCCAGTATTCACGTTCTTTATTACCAAAACCCCATTTATAATTGTACCACGGTCTATAGAAATTCACATCGCCGTCCATTCGCCTGAGAATCACCTGAAACATTCAGAAATCATTCATTTTCACACATCACATCATTTCATGTCATTCATCTTTTTCAAAAATGTTTAAGGCATTCAACCTTTGTGTAGTGACAAATGTAAATTCTGTTGTGTGGTTTCTAATGATTTCCATGAGCACAAAAAAAGCAACTATCTGAATAATAGTTTATTAGAAATCGTGGTGTCGTTCACACTGGGGTGCATCTGATAATGAAAATCCTTTTGCAAGGTAAAATGCATTGAAATACTTACAGTCCAGGGTCCTTGTTCATTTAGTCCACCAGATGCCATCTCACAGTAGACCCGCACCAGTCCATTTACTGAGGTGACATAGTACACCCCACTGGCTTTATATCCACTCGC
The DNA here is from genome assembly GCA_036247105.1 of Cirrhinus mrigala. Classification (NCBI taxonomy): domain Eukaryota; kingdom Metazoa; phylum Chordata; class Actinopteri; order Cypriniformes; family Cyprinidae; genus Cirrhinus; species Cirrhinus mrigala. Next base: position 1,517,154 of record CM070020.1, on the reverse strand, counting down.
ATAAATATCAGAGCAGTCTTTGACACGAGAAAAATCCGATTTGACCACATCAGCACCCATCAATACAGGAAACAGTGCAGACAAACACAGCAACACCTGAGAGACACAAACTCAAGATCTGAGCCTGATGTTTGACGTCTGACAAAATCACACTCACATTCTCACATACAGAAACTCACAATCATGTTTGTGATCATCACTTCAGACGTCCAGCTCAGAGGATCAGGTGCACCTGAAATACAGTTCAGACAAATACAATCACTCCATTCTGTCATTTTCTAAAGTAAGAAACATCATTTTTAAAATGGAAAAACTCACCGTATGTGCTGAGAATCTTGTGAATGTTCAGGCGACAGATGCGTCTTTAAATATCCATTGTCAGGTACCTCCTCTTTATCTGACATTTTACAAAACAAACTTCATCATATGACAATCATGAGTTCAATTCCATAAAAATACATGTTTTTGTTCATTTAGCAACCTGCTTTATCATCATCAGAACAACTGAAAAGGAAATTTCAACATTGATTTTATCTGATTGCAAAAAAAAAACAAAAAAGTTAAAGGGCTAGTTCACCTTCATTTGTTTACACTCATGTTGTTCCAAACCTCTATGAGTTTCTTTCTCCTGTTAAAATATTCTGAAGAATGTTGGTAACCAAATAATTGGTAGCTGATAGAACGATCCCTTTAAGAAAGCCCTTATTTTTCATTCATTTATAATTGAAAGTAAAGATTTTCTTAGCTTAAGGTGTTTACTGACTTTTCCTGATGACTTTACGATATGCAGACGTTTTTTAAAAAAATTATTAACGTTGATGTTGGCAGGTACGTGCACAGGTAGGGCTCTTCTTCTTCTACTTCTTCTTCATCAGTGCCTGTTTGTCTGCCTGTTTGACAAATATTTAGCCAGTGAGAGGTATTAAAAAGACCTTGTGACTAAATCTTGTTGGATCCAGGGGCGGATCTAGAAAATAATTTTTAGGGTGGCATGGGGTCTATGAGGGGTGGCAACACCAAAGCAAGAGCCCCCATGTATAGTTTTTGGTGATTTATAGTCTGACATACACCCTTAAGTAGCCTAATCTGTTTCAAATGTAAAAAAAAAAAAAAAAAAAAAAATCAATATCCATCATTGCTTCAACAGGTTATAAATGTTTCTGAGCTTCTATCACTAAAGAAGACATGCAATTCTATTAAATTACTACTTAGATGGTATAAACCATGTTTTAGTGCAAGTTTAAGATGTTAATGTTGATGATTTAATGTTAATTTCCTAACATTAGATAGAAATATATTAATATCAAAGCACTGAAACTCACTCAGTTTCGGAAATAATGTTGTTATATAATAATAATAATAATAATAATAATGATTTTCTTTTAGAGGTGTGAATGTCTGTAATCACTCATAACACACTATCAACCATATAATCTATCAACACCTCAGCAACTGCATAGCAAGAGTATAGCAACCACCCAGAATATCCTAGCAACCAGCTAGTAACACTTTAGCAAACATCTAGAACATGTAACTGACCAAACTATTTATGTTTTTAAACAAGACTTTAAGACAAGCCAGCATAAATTTGCCTTTCGAATGTTTCAATCTAGTTATTACAGGTGTTCTTAAACACAATTCAAATACAACGATGACTTTCCTGGCCAGTGAACACTCATGAGATCAATAACATTAACAAAAAAACTCTTATCAGGAATTATTTTGCAACTCAATGTCTATTACAGTATACAACATTAATTAAATTACAGATTGCTAATTCAGAAATTAACTTTTGGAAAAAAAAAAATTTCATTTTACTACTGTAAAGTAATCCTGCAGCACATGAAAAGCACTAGAAAAGTTCAAATACCTGTATATGAACTTGGTATGCACCACAATACAGTACAGTAAAAAATTCAGCGTCTTTTGCACGTTTGGCTAAATTTCATTACAATATACAGTACTATAGCAGTGTCTTGGTCTCCTGACACAAGACTATATCTCTAGGTTCTCAGTTCTGCAAAAATGCAGTAGGCTACACATAAAAATGGGTACAAATACATTTTGACAGTCACACTATTGAAGTTGTACAACATGTGGTAGAGTTTACTGTACATATAGAATAGTGAAACTTCCATCTTGTACTGTACTATGTAATTATACTGTATGTGTAAGTATAATACCCATGTAGATGATGTGTTCATTTCTCTCCGTTGTTGGATGCAGAGATTTTGATTGGTGTGTCATCAGTTTTGCCACTTAATGTTTAACTTACTCATTGTTAAACTTTTTCAGAAATGTCTTTATGTTGAGTACTGAATGAATGGTTTGGGAATATGAGCCAAGTAAAATCAGTTACATTTTGTTAACAATCAAGAAAACTGCAATACGACCAGATGCTTACATAACTCTGCTATTAGTTTCCGTGATCGGCATCTTCTTGTTGATTACATGCTATTGTTTTGTTGGATGCAGCAAAAAGGCCTATATCCATGATGAAAGTGGAGCGATCGGTCAGAGAATCGGATCACCAAACAATTACGCGATGAATCCCAGACACATCCGGACGGGATTAGATTTCTCAGAGGACTTCTGAGTTAGCCGAGAAGCAGTAATTATCTGATTCACGAACAAACATAAAACAATTTGTTAGTGAACTGGGCCGTGTGTTGTGTTTTTGACTCAAAGTGAACCGGTTCATAAGAGGCATTTGTTAATGAAGCCGACTACATTGGGCGCGCCACGTGCGCGTGCAACTATCATGCACAGTTTATTGAAAGACGTGTTTTTTGCCATTATTTTGCGTTACACTGTCATCACTGCAGCTGAAAATTAGCACATGAAACACTGCTTGCATTTATATTTTATTCTGAGATAATTCTGGGGTGGCACAGCTTTTTCTTAGGGTGGCAGTTGCCACCCCGTGCCACCCCGGTAGATCTGCCCTGGTTGGATCCGCTCAAACTGTCAGTCAAGCCTCATAACTCCACCCCCTCTATCATGACGGAATGAACGAAGTTCTACAGCAGCTGAGCTGAACGAAGTCTTGCAAGGGTAAACAAAGTTCTTGTTGTTTGAATAAGTACAGTGTTTTCTTTACGCAAGAAACTGTTTATAAAGGCTCATTTCTTATGTATTTGAGGTCTGAGACGTGTGGGACCAGAGAGAGAGGGCTAGCATTTGCCATCTAGTCTATAGCCGATAAACTTAAATAGCCTGTGCATACAGTAGCATTTCATCTCTTTTATAAAATGAGATTTTGGCCAAATGTATTTTATAACAGGAAAAACTAAGTGCCCATATAGCTACACTGACCAAAATGATAAACGCAACACTTTTGTTTTTGGCCCCATTTTTTTATGAGCTGAACTCAAAGATCGAACACTTTTTCTATGTACACAAAAGGCCTATTTCTCTCAAATATTGTTCACAAATCTGTCTAAATCTGTGTTAGTGAGCACTTTGCCTAAATAATCCATCCACCTCACAGGTGTGGCAAATCAAGGTGCTAATTAGAGAGCATGATTATTGCACAGGTGTGCCTTAGGCTGACCACAATGAAAGACCACTCTAAAATGTGCAGTTTTACTGTATTGGGGAGGGGGTCCGAAAACCAGTCAGTATCTGGTGTGACCACCATTTGCCTCACGCAGTGCAAAACATCTCCTTCGCATAGTTGATCAGGTTGTTGATTTGTGGCCTGTGGAATGTTGGTTCACTCCTCTTCAATGGCTGTGCGAAGTTGCTGGATATTGCCAGGAACTGGAACATGCTGTTGTATACGCTGATCCAGAGCATCCCAAACATGTCCGGTGAGTATGCTGGCCATGCAAGAACTGGGATGTTTTCAGCTTCCAGGAATTGTGTACAGATCCTTGCAACATGGGGCCGTGCATTATTATGCTGCAACATGAGGTGATGGTCGTGGATGAATGGCACAACAATGGGCCTCAGGATCTTGTCACGGTATCTCCGTGCATTTAAAATGCCTTCTATAAAACGCACCTGTGTTCGTTGTCCATAACGTACGCCCGCCCATACCATAACCCCACCGCCACCACGGGCCACTCGATCCACAACATTGACATCAGCAAACCGCTCACCCACATGACACCATACACGCTGTCTGCCATCTGCCCTGTACAGTGAAAACCGGGATTCATCCATGAAGAGAACACCTCTCCAAAGTGCCAGACGCCATCAAATGTGAGCATTTGCCCACTCGAGTCAGTTACGGCAACGAACCGCAGTCAGGTCGAGACCCCGATGAGGACGAAGAGCATGCAGATGAGCTTATCATGCAGAATGTAATATTCTAGGCTATACATAGGCTATATATATATATATATATATATATATATAGGGAGAGCTCTGGTACAATTCAAACTTTTCACTACAACTGTACTTTTCACAGTATTTTAGAAATTTTTCCATTGCTTATTTTAGACCTTCATGAGACCAACATCCCTGGTCCAAGTCAAGTTTTTGCCAGGTAGGCGGATACTGTCACGGTTCATGGGTTTGTGACGGATACATGTTGAATATGCTATAGTGACTGTATGGCTATAGTTTCTTATAATCTCCAATTTTGACTGGAATTGTGTTGGACATAATTATTTTAATTGTATTTCAAAATAGTTTGGCAGAAATACTTGACTCATTGCTTTACCTTCCACTCTTCTCAATGATGTACATGAACATGTTAAGCAAATAATACAAATTAGCATAAAAATAGCTAAAAAATTATTCTTCAAACTGTATTATTATTATTATTATTATTATTATTATTATGGTTATTAATATTGAATAAATCTAAAGTTTCTGAGACCATAATTTTGTGTTATTAATTTGTCATTAAGATGTGACCAAAAAAAAAATAAAATAAAGGAAAAAAAATAAATAAATAAATTGGGGGGTTGTGCCCTTTTTCAGTTTCAGCACATGCCCGTCTGTGCATGGATGTTGGTGACTATAATTGAACACCATTGCAGTGTAATGCTTGTAATTTGCTGTTAATGCTGTTGAACAGAAGGTACGAAACAAACTATGTGCTTAACCACAATAATGTTAACATGGAAATGCACTTTTTATCTTTCAGTGAGATGCGCATTAAAAGTCATACTGTCTAAGCTGCTTATGTGAAGCATTGTAAAGTCATATAATTTTATTCTGTGTTTTTTTAGCTTTTCATAGACATAACTAGCAGGTGTCGAAAATACTGTCAAGATATAATACACTAAGTTTTATCAAAGCTGTCAGTGTAGGGACAGTTGCAACACGTTGTCTCCCTTGCTTCCTTTTTTTTTTTTTTTTTTTGTTTTCTACAGAAGATGCTACTGATTTCAACAGGTTCAACTTCTCTTTCTGTGACAGCTGAACCATGACTCGCTGAAAGATATTCAAGATTGGCTTAGCATCGCTAGATCACTAGCGCGGTGAAGTTGAAGCGCAACAGTGACTTTGATGAATTGAACTCTTCATATGAGATGTTTTGAAACTCTCCCACTGCGGCTTTCCATCCACTGCTGACCTGTCACCTTTACCTTACTAGAACGCGGACAACAGGATATCATCATCATCATCGTCATCATCATCATCTCTGAAGAGGAGAATGCCGATTAATGACAGGCTGCAGAGTTTTCGGCTGTCCCAGATAGAAGATTGGCATTGTGAAACAATCGTGGCAATTTCTGTGATCATGGCTACCATGTTAGCTAATAGATAAACTTTTGGCTTTAATATTTGTTTTGTGTGGTAACTGTATAGGAACGTTAGCAAAACATTCTTTGAACATTTTTGTTCACTGGGTAAGTGATGCTTGAGGCTTTATCTTGAGTACCTTAGATTGCCACACTGGTGATCAGAACTTCTGAAGAAACTTCAGCTTCATTGTTTTACTCAAGTAACCTATCAGATTCTCTCTTATAATGGCAGAACAGAACATTATTTTTCATTACTATCATTTTATTTGCTTAAATTCTTCATTATGGAAAATGATATGTCTGTAGTTTGTTTTACCTGCTCCTTCATCTACAAATCTGCTCACATGCAGTCTGTACCCATCAGCCTCAGAGCCCACAGAGAAGAACTTGTACTCCAGTTTAAGTCTTCCGCCCTTAAAAGTCCTCCAAATCTACTCAGTCTATACTGATGCCTGCTGGTAAAGAAACTATACGCCTGTTAAAAACATAAAAAGAAACTGCTTTAATAACTTCAATAATAAATATAATCTCCATTTATACTGCAGTCCTGATTAAATGTCCATGTTTTCCATGTCTTTGATTGTTTAGTCTTCCTCTGTTTGCCTTTTTAAGCCCAAAATGTCACAAACACTCACCCAGCCAGTATTCGCCTTCATTATTACCAAAACCCCATTTATAACTCCTCCACGGCCTTAAGAAATTCACCTCGCCATCCATTCGCCTGACAATCACCTGAAACATTAAGAAATCATTCATCGCTTTCACACATCACATCATTTCATGTCATTCATCATTTTAAAGGATGTTTAAGGTGTACAACATTTGACGAGATTTGTTTTGCAACAAATGTACATTCTGTTGTGTGATTTCTGAGTGCTTTTAATGACTGTTTTCCAACATATATAAAGAGCTGTTGTTACTTAAATTAGAGTAATAGTAGTGAAAATGCTTAGTATAATGTTTAATTAATTGTTTTCAGTAATAAGAACAGAAATAGTTTAAGTATTTATTTACTGGGCAGTTCCTCTTTAAGAATAGTTACCCATAATGCTTTGGAGAACTGAGACCGTGCTAGAGACCCTTACCAGAAAGTAGTATTCTTCAAGTTTATTTTATTAAGTATACTTAAGTAAAGTTCAAGTATATTTTTAAGTATACTTTATGTAGTAAGTATACAAATGTCAGCATACTAGTAGTATACTTTTAAGTGTACTATTTTAATACTCCTTGGGACTAAATTGGCCCACTTTCTAGTATATAAAAGTATACTTTTAAGTATACTTCAAGTATAACAGTAGTAAACTTTCAGTACACAACTAGCTTACATCTAAGTTTTCAGTTTGTACTGCAAGTATACTAAAAGTGAACTTATAGTTATACTAATAGTTTACTAATTAAATACTTTTTTATGCATTTTTAGTACACTTTGAAGTATAGTCTCAGTAAACTACTAGTTTAGTAGTTTTATACTGCAAGTATACTATATATTTTTTTCTTTTCTTTAAGTGAACATTAAATCATACTTTAAGTATACTACTATGTCCCTATTTAGGTATTAATTTGTATACATTTTGTTAAATGAATATAGACTATATTGCCAAAAGTATTCGCTCACCTGCCTTGACTCGCATATGAACTTAAGTGACATCCCATTCCTAATCCATAGGGTTCAATATGACGTCAGTCCACCCTTTGCAGCTATAACAGCTTCAACTCTTCTGGGAAGACTGTCCACAAGGTTTAGGAGTGTGTTTATGGGAATTTTTGACCATTCATCCAGAAGTGCATTTGTGAGGTCACACACTGATGTTGGACGAGAAGGCCTGGCTCTCAGTCTCCGCTCTAATTCATCCCAAATGTGTTCTGTCGGGTTGAGGTCAGGACTCTGTGCAGGCCAGTCAAGTTCATCCACACCAGACTCGGTCATCCATGTCTTTATGGACCTTGCTTTGTGCACTGGTGCACAGTCATGTTGGAAGAGGAAGGGACCAGCTCCAAACTGTTCCCACAAAGTTGGGAGCATGGAATTGTCCAAAATGTCTTGGTATGCTGAAGCATTCAGAGTTCCTTTCACTGGAACTAAGGGGCCAAGCCCAGCTCCTGAAAAACAACCCCACACCATAATCCCCCCTCCACCAAACTTTACACTTGGCACAATGCAGTCAGACAAGTACTGTTTCTCCTGGCAACCGCCAAAACCCAGACTGGTCCATCAGATTGCCAGATGGAGAAGCGCGATTCGTCACTCCAGAGAACACGTCTCCGCTGCTCTAGAGTCCAGTGGCGGCGTGCTTTACACCACTGCATCCGACGCTTTGCATTGCACTTGGTGATGTATGGCTTGGATGCAGCTGCTCGGCCATGGAAACCCATTCCACAAAGCTCTCTGCTCACTGTTCTTGAGCTAATCTGAAAGCCACATGAAGTTTGGAGGTCTGTAGCGATGGACTCTGCAGAAAGTTGGGGCCTCAGCATCTGCTGACCCCGCTCCGTCAGTTTACGTGGCCTACCACTTCGTGGCTGAGTTGCTGTCATTCCCGAATGCTTCCACGTTCTTATAATACAGCTGACAGTTGACTGTGGAATATTTAAGAGCGAGTAACTGAATAATTTATTCATGCTGCAATGCATGCTGGGAACTTACAAAGCCTTAAAATTTCAACAATATGAAATGTTAGACAACTGTGTTTGACTAGTTGGGACAACATTTGTGGTACTTTTGTTGGTCTGACAAGGGTTTTTATAAAGTTTCAAGAAAATATAATTTTTTAGTATCTGAGACTCGAATACGAATGTTTCGTAAAATGGAAAATATGTATTTCCATTTTTTACAGTGTGGAAGCATCTGTTTTGGTTTCTTCTTCACTTGTGCAGTTCGGAAATTCTGTACAGAAGATGTGTAATAGCATCTCTCATGTATAACAATGAAAACACAGATTCTCAGAGCACAAGTATAGCTCAAATATATTTAGAGTTTTTCTAAGTATAAATCAAGTATACTTAAATGTCATTTTAAGTATATTTCTGATAAGTAAATAAAGCACATTTCTGAGAAGTACATAAAAAGTAGACTGAAAGTATACTTTCCTATTTTTAGTTTAGAAAAAGTATACTAATAGCACACTTGAATTAACTTCTTTTTCGTAAGGGGAATGAAGAATAAGAGAACGATTGTGTGCACCTTCAGTAAAGCAGTTATTTTGTCTTAATTCAAGTCGTCACAAGTCATTATTGCTTGCTAAGGGAAGAAGACATGACAAGCATCTGCTGCCAAAACCCAGGAAATTAGCAAGTAACACACAAAATGGCAGATCGGCTTGAAAGACTACTCAGAAAACAGAGATCCGTACGCGCTTCCACAGCACCTCTTTTGCAAGGCATCGAAACACAGATAGGTCATTGACAGATTATGTGAACTGTTAGCCTTGTTATCTGAAAAAGAGGAAACGCTGCTGGAGTTGGATGTCAGAATCGAGGAAGGGACGGACACTGATGATTTGGAGAATGAGATTGCTGATGTGGAGGAGTATAAAGAGTGAAATCATGAAAAGGCTTGCAGGTAGCAGATTACACAAGTAACGGCACTTGTGATACAGAGTTGTCGATGCTGATTGATGCAGACTACTGCTGGCGTGTAGTGTCAGGCTGAGTAGAAAGAATTACAGACGCATTTGTTGCCATTGAGAGCATCTTTGGATGGTCAGTACAAGGCCCAGTCGAAATGTCCAGTGTTGTTGATGCAGCCTGCTTGCAAGTACAAGTTACTGAAGACATGCTGGTTTCAGAGCACCTGAAAGCCTTCTGGGAAATAGAGTCTCCCAGTATCACCATGAAGCAGACAGACAACCCTGAGGAGGAGAAGGCTCTTTACAAGACAACTCGGTACAAAGACAGACGATATGACGTTGAACTACCGTGGTGACCTGACAAGCCAGAACTTCCAGAAATCACTTTTTGAATTTTAGTCAGTGTGTGGTGTGTATGTTTGGGCATAAAAAAAGATCTACAAAGTTACAAAGTCTACAAAGTCCACTCCAAAGGGGGAGATTTCATATTTGAAAAATTCCTTTTCAAGAACTACAGCGAACGGCTACTTTGGACAACAGCGTTTGTTTTCCGGATGTTATGATGTCACAACGCGGCCCTTTAGAATATCATTAAAATAAATCCTGCCTACTGAAATTTGAATGGTTGGGGGGTGGGTTGGGACGAGGTGGGGGATTAGCCTAACTTTAGCGATGCAGTGCGGAGAGCAGCTTCTGGGATGCCTCAACGAGCTGCAGCACGGCGGGTATAAACACAAGCATTGACTAGATGTGCCGTGATCTACTACGGTGGCCGGCATAGACGGTGCAGTATAGGGGATCGAAACTCATATGGAAGTGCAGCTGATGTAAACGCAAGCATTGACTAGAGTGAACGCAGTCATTTCTGGAGGCTGTGTCGGAGTCACGCCGTAGATGTGTGCAGTGTGTGGTAAGAGATTTATTCATCATACAGTGTATTTAGCTTCACTGATAACATGAGTGTTTTTTTTTAAATGCATAAACTTGCGCTAGGCTAATCAGTGATGATGTTCTTTGCTCATTTTTTTGTTGCTGCTTTTTGAATAACTAAGGAAATGTAAGCATTATAATTAGTAACTTATAATGTTTTTATTCAATTGTTGTCATGTTAAATACAAATTAAGTCATATTAAAGGGGTCATCGGATGCCCATTTTCCACAAGTTGATATGATTCTTTAGGGTCTTGATGAAAAGTCTCTAATATACTTTGATTAAAAATTCTCAATGGTAGTGTAAAACAACACCCTTTTTACCTTGTCAAAATCAGCTCTGCAAATATCATCTCAATTTAAGGGGTTGTTCCTTTAAATGCAAATGAGCTCTGCTCTGCTTGAGCAAGGCACCGATCCCCCAACTGCTCCCCGGGCACCGCAGCAATAGCAATATGGCTGCCCACTGCTCCGGGTGTGTGTTCATGGTGTGTGTGTGTGTGTGCATGTTTGTTCACTACTCACTACTGTGTGTGTGCACTTGGATGGGTTAAATGCAGAGCACAAATTCCGAGTAAGGGTCACCATACTTGGCCACACGTCACGTCCTTTCCTTTCCTTTCCTTCCTTCCTCACCCCGCCCCTCTCTTCTCTCTGTGGAATGACGTTCTTGTTTACTTTAGCCACATTTAGCCGCTAAACTTCCTAACTACCACGTTATAAGGAAAGGTGATCGCAAAGATTCATTAAAAAACCCTTATACTCACTTCTGCTGTAAGTGAAGCTGGAATCATGAATGATTCGCGTGAACATAGACGGATATATGTAGATCGGGAGGTGCATTCCCTTCACAAACAAATGTAATCTACTGCATCGTCAGTGGCTCAGATGTCGGGAGTAAATGACGACCACTATGTTCATTATTACATACAGCAACACAACACCTCAATCACTCAATCTGAGATATTCTTGTCTAACTTACATCCCTGCTCCAGCATCGAAACAAAGAGGGCGGACTGTGACAGCTGATCTGAGGTAAAACACTCATGTCAATCAACTATTGTGGGAGCGGCCTCTGACGGTGTGACGCCACAACGACAGGCATCTGAGAACGGCTTGATTTGAAAAAGGGAATATTATTTTTACAGATTATTTAAAAACTGCTGCATGGATTTTTATCATTATAGGGTAGATTTGTACATGCACTGCCAACACACATTAATGTTCAAACAACATGAAAAAGTGAACTTAGCATCCAATGACCCCTTTAAAAACATTAGGCTGCTTTTAGCCTTATTCTGGAGCTGGTTCTGGGCAATGAAACTAAGTATATAAATAATTAAATAAAATAGCACAATAATATGATGTATCAGCATCTCGCAGGCTGATGATAGGACCCAACACCATTGTAGCGTATTTTTTACTCACCCTCCATGCATCCTAGGTGTATATGACTTCCCTCTTTCAGACGAATGCAATCAGAGTTACATAAAAAATTATCCTGGCACTCCCAAGCTTTAGAATGGCATAGATGGGTGTTTCTCCTCATCAGTCCAAAATAAGTCCAATAAAGTGCATCCATCCATGATGAAAAGTGCCTCACACAGCTCAATGTGTTTTTGTAAGAAAAATTTCCATATTTAAAACAAAAGAATTGTTTTAATTTAGCTTGCGCTAACAGTTGTACATGGAACTTGCTGCTGCCTCAAGGGGTGTGGCAGTACTGAAACACCATCTAAGCTGTTCGCCAATCACAATGCACTGGGACAGCTATTCAATCACAACACATTTAGTTTTTTGGAAGGCGGGGCTTTATCAAACCCGGAACTAATCGAGCCTTTTGTGCCAGGCTGGGGAGAAAGTACACTCCCAAAACAAAATCAAAACTTTGTAAAAGAGCATAATAGGACCCTTTTGAGAGAAAGTTGCAGTCAGATGTAGTGCTGTGTCACGGATACAATGAAGTCGTGAATGATTACCTTGAGCAAGGCATTGTCGAAGAGCAGTGGAAGAGGAGTCATCTCTGACTGCTGTGAAATACTATATGCCTGATCATGCTGTTCTCCGTGAAGACAAGGTAACAACAAAACTCAGAGTAGTGATTGATGCATCACTTAATGACTGTCTACTAGGGGTGTAACGATACATGTATTCGTACCGAACCGTCACGGTACGGGCATCTCGGTTCGGTGCATGAGGCCTTACAACGAATACAGGCAATTCACCCTTAATCCAGAAGGGGGCGCCCGCAGTAATGCAACTCTGTTTGATAACCGCCAGCAGAAGAACAGCGAACGCCAGCATGTGCTGATTCTGAACGCTCCTCTCACTGACAAAGGAGTATAACGTTACTTTAAAAGCTTGCACACTCAACTGTCTGCGAAATAGAGCTTTGTGCTCTTGTATCCTACCTCTCTCATTCGGCACACATCCAAATATTCCATAATATTTCCATATTTGCAATGCATCCAAATGCTAAACTATTATTTATTATGTAAATTATAGACTTTGTACTTCAGTCGCGTTCTAACGTAATGCCCCGAAATACCTCATGCCAGTGAATAAATACATAGATACGTATTCATTATTTATATTCCCAGATAGTCTAGTGGTATAATTTTCGTCAGGCGTGTTAGAGGTTTCGAGTTCTAACCTGCTCTCTCAGAATTTTATTCCCCCTTATTAAAATAATGTTCATCAGTGATCCAATATCAAGAGCAGGGACACGTTTGTGTGTATTTTATTTTGTGGTTTAACCGAAATAGATCTCTGCAACGTCATGAAGCGACAGATTGAAGCGCTCGCATGTGAACACTGAGCAGGAGCTGCATTGAGAACATTCCGTCACTAATACCATCGCAATACAAACAGAAACAACTGTTATTTATTCTGTTATTAAACAGAAACGAATGTTTCATTAGTGTTATGTCCGTGCCGCAAAATATTCAAAAAAGTGGTGGGGACAATATTGACCCTAGCAAAAAGTGGTGGGGACATGTCCCAGCCGTCCCACCCGTAAATTACGCCTCTGGCTTGTGTTGCTCTGTTCACATGTGCAGTCACCAGGGCAGTGCATTTAGAGATGGTTTCAAATCAGTCAACAGAAAGTTCACTGTTAGCGCTCAAGCATTTTATCTCCAGAAGAGGGATGTGCAAGGTAATTTATTCAGACAAAGTGAAAAAGACACAACAGAGCACAAATAAAAGCACTGAGCCACTATATGAATAATACTTTATTATAGTTTGTTACTAGAAATTGTGGTGTTTTTCGCACTGTGGTGCATCTGATAATAAAATATCCTTTCGCAAGATAAAACACATTGAATTGCTCACAGATTGCTGAAAGTCCAGTGTCTTTGGTCATTTAGTCCGCCAGAGGCCATCTCACAGTAGACCTGCACCAGCCCATCCAATGTGCTGATGGTGTACATGCCACTGGTAGTATATCCACTCACATCAATATCAGAGCATTCTCTGACACAAAGAAAATCCGATTTGACCAGATCAGTGCCCGTCAAGAAACATCGTTTTCAAAATGACCAGAATCAAACTCACTGTATGGTCTGAGAATGTTGTGAATGTTCAGGTGACGGATGCGTCTTTAAGTATCTTTCTGATTGTCAGGATCCTCCTCTTTATCTGACATTTACAAAAAAACTTCAGATATTCATAGAAAAGTCATGAGTTCGATTCCATAAAAGGACAAGCTTTTGTTCATTTGGTAGTGTGCTTTATTATCATCAGAAGAATTAAAAAGGAAATTTACTTCAACATTGATTTTATCTGATTGCAACAAGCCCAAGAAAAAAAAAAAAAAGTTAAAGGACTAGTTCACCCAAAAATTAAAATTTTGTCATCATTTATTTATTCTCATGCTGTTCCAAACCCGTATGAGTTTCTTTGTTCTGTTGACCATAAAATAAGAAACATTCGAAGAATGTTGCTGACCAAACAATTGTTGGTAGCCAATAGAACTATCCCTTTAAGAAAGCCCTTTTCATTCATTTATAATTAAAAGTAAAGATTTTCTTAGCTTAAGATGTTTGTTGACTTTTCCTGACGACTTTATGATACACAGACATTAAAAAACTATAATTGGTGACTATAATTGAACACCATTGCAGTGTCATGCTTGTAATTTGCTGTTAATGCTGTTGAACAGAGGGTACGAAACAAACTATGTGCTTAACCACAATAATGTTAACACCGAAATGCACTGAATGAGCTACAGTGATGGTTATTATATTGCACATGTTCAATTAGTCCCTCATCCTTCCTGCAAGAAATCATCCACATGTGACCATTCCTTCTACAAAAAGTACATTACATGATAAAAATAGTTTTTTTTTAATGATCAGATTTTTTTGCCATACTGTCTAAGCTGCTTCCGTGAATCTTTGTGAAGTCATATCATTTTAATCTGCGTGTTCTGAGCTTCTCATAGGCATAGCTAGCAGGTGTTGAAGATATTGTGTCAACCTAATATACTAGGGACAGTTGCAACACATTACCTCCCTTGCCTTTTTTTTTTTTTTTTAACTTTTGTCAGTTTTGTACTCTTCTAGTTTTCTAAAGAAGATTTAAACAGGTTGCAAAATGAACCAACTTCTCTTTCTGTGATAGCTGAACCATGACTCATTGAAAGATATGCAGGATAAAGCACAACAGTGACTCTGATGAATTGAAATCTTCATATCAGATGTTCTGAAACTCTTCAAATGTTTCATCACCCACTGCGGCTTTCCATCCACTGCTGACCTGTCACCTTTACCCTGCTAGAATGCGGACAACAGGAGACTGTCCTGCAGAGCTTCCTCTTGTTGTCTCATATCAAAATCCAGTTACATATTTGTTTAGAGCTGTTTTGAACCGCTTTGACTTAACGGTGCTTGATCTGTGCAGATCTCTCCTGATTCAGACCAGACCACTTTTTCACTGGAGAAATTATGAATTATGTAGTACATTAATATGTGTGACATCACTAATTGTATGTGATTTACGTGGTCTCTCTATCTAGCCCCGCCCCTCTCTCTGTGCGGTAGTTGTATGTTAAGTATGTATCATGGCCGTGTGATGTGTATGCGTGGTGAATAAACCCACAGATTATCAAACAGAACTCTTTGCCAGTTTATTTATACTGCACGAGTCAACATGGTGTCAGAAGTACACTACAACTGCATGCGAAAGTGAGTTTTGTCTACGCTGGAAAAGTTTCCATGCAGGTTTCACTACCCGTGAATAACTAACTAGCCGCTCAGCTACGTAAACAGTTGCATCGCACGCGCCAGCTATGGCAGGGGAATTCCGAAGACGGGATCCTCTCGTTTTCGATGAAAATATTGCAGAGAACTGGCGTATATTTGAACAAGAGTTTGATATCTTCATTGCTGCAGCTCACGCCGACAAACCACGTCGAACACAAGCTTTCATTCTCCTCAACCTCGCGGGTCCCGAAGCCATCAAACGTGGACAGTCCTTTGTTTATGCACAAGAGGTGAGAGTTCCCGGTGAAAATGACAGTGTTATTATTACACCGTCTGAGTCCAGGGAAGACCCCGACTGCTTAAAGAGAAAGTTCTGTGAGATTTGTGCTCCCCATGTTAACATAACAATGGAATGACACAAGTTCAACATCAGATCTTATATTAGCGACCTAAAACTAAAAGCAAAAGGCTGCAAATGTGGTTCATTACAAAACAAGCTTATTCGTGATCGACTAGTTTATGGAGTACACAGTGACATTCTGAGAAAATCACTGCTGCGTGATCCAGAACTCACTTTAACTACGGCCATATCAGCATGCCAGATCTATGAACAAACTGAACAGCACACCAAAGACCTTGCAACACTCCACACAACAACCAGTATGTGAAGTGTGACATGGACCGCGACGTGACTCCTGACGTTGTTCGTGACCCCGACGACTTGGGTGGAGCTTGCGTGTTGGCTTCCTGTTGTTACTGTTGTGTTGGCCGTGGCATTAAAGGCTTGACTAAATTACCCTCTCGTGTCTGTGATTTCATGTACCTCACCTACACACTGGTCGTACGGTCAGTCCTGTGCACCAGGCGTTTGCAGGAAAGAATAGACATTTCAAATCAAAACACAAACCAGACAGCAAAGCACCACCGACCATAAAAAACTGCAACAATTGTGGTGGCGACCACCCGGCCAAAAGAGAGAAGTGTCCTGCATATGGTCAACAATGCAATGGCTGCAAGAAGTGGAACCACTTTAAGAAATTCTACTGGTCCACTCTAGCAAACCAAGCAAAACGTTGTTATACTAAAATAATCCATAATGTTGAACAACACCAGACAAACGGTGAAGAGTATGAATCGTTCTTCACAGACGGAGTAACTGCAGAATCCATTGATTCTATGACCAACCCAACACAAAAAAGTGAACTGTACAGCACTGTACACATATATGGCAAGCCAGTGGAACTGAAAGTGGACACCGAAGCCAAGTGCAATCTAATGGAAGACTACTGCAAGACAAAACAAGGTTAAAAAGGAGCTTCAACGAATGACAGATCTTGGTGTCATTAAACCCATTTCTGAACCAAGTGAGTGGGTGTCTTCCATGGTTACTGCTCATAAGAAAGACTCTAACAACATCCGAATCTGTATAGACCCTAGAGACCTGAACACAGCCATACAAAGACCCCACCACCCAATGAGAACGGTTGAGGAAGCCCAGATGTCAAATGTCAGCCCAGATGTCAAAATCAAATCAAATCACCTTTATTTATATACCGCCTTTAACAATACAGAATTGTGACAAGGCGGCTGTACAGTATTAAATAGGAAATAGTACATCAACAATGCAAAGGGCAACAGTAAACACTCAATTTTCAGGTAAAGGTAGTTAATCAAATACAATAAAATAAAATACAATATTGTGTGATGATAAAGTGAAGATAAAGTGTCCCCAACTAAGCAAGCCGGAGGCGACAGCGGCAAGGAACCAAAACTCCATCGGTGACAAATGGAGAAAAAAAACCTTGGGAGAAACCAGGCTCAGTTGGGGGGCCAGTTCTCCTCTGGCCAGAACACAGAGGACTCACCAGGTCCCGTAGTCCTGTGCCGACAACCGTCTAGGCTGAAATTCCACCATCTTTTCAGTGCTTGATGCAAAAAAATTCATTTTGGCAAATATCCTTAGACCATAAATCATCACTACTCACAACATTCAGCACGCCTTTTGGCCGATATCGATTCCTGAAAATGCCTTTTGGCATAAACTCGACTAGTGAAGTTTTTCAACGCTCAATAGAGCAAATTTTCGCTGGTGTCGCATGGTCAACGGTAGCAGCTGACATCTTCGAATGGAACAGTCACCAATTCTCTGTGCTTGTCAACTCGTATTCAGGCTGGTACGAGATTGATCAGCTCCAGAATTTGACCTCACCATGTGTTATACAAAAGCTAAGGAGACATTTTTCTGTTCATGGATCACCTCAAACCCTCATCACAGACAATGGGAGACAGTTTGTGAGCAATGAGTTTAAAGATTTCACCATGGCCTGGGACTTTGTTCACAAAACTAGTAGTCCAAATTTCCCTCAATATAATGGCCTAGCGGAGCACGCGGTCCGCAGCGCTAAACAACTCATGGAAAAGTTCAAACGAGATGGCACTGACATCTATCTCAACTTGCTGAATCTGCAAAATGTTCCACGAGATCCTAAGCTTGGCTCTCCAGCTCAGAGACTAATGTCCAGACAAACCTGCCACTCCACAGCTCTCTGCTGGAACCTTCTCCCCTGGCATCCACTGAGATTCATGCACAGCTGACAAAGAACAGACTGTGTCAAAAGAAAAGTTAAGACAAAAGATGTAAACAACTGAGCACACTCTCAAAAGGGCAAGTAGTGAGGATGCAAACCCCTCGTGGTTATGACAGCAAAGGAGTTGTGAAGGATGTCTGCAGCGAACCAAGATCTTACATTGTCCTGTCTGGAGGAAAAGAAGGAACCGCAGACATCTCCTAACTGTAAAAGAGCCTAGGCCAAGTAAGTATGATAATGATGATCATCAGGTAGTCCGTGCTCCAACCAGAGTGAATGATCCAGTTGCAAGAATACCTGATGTACTCACTCAAACAACCATAGGTCAAGAAACCTCTCAGACACATGCACAATTGAGAGCTAGTCCTTATGTGACTCGGTCTGGACACATTGTGCGTCCTAACCAAAAATACAAGGACTGCAATGCTTGAGATGCTGCTGAATTGCACTCTTATTTTATTTCCTTGTTTATCTTGGTTAACAATACCAGTTTCTTTATAGTGCAATACATTTTATTCATTTACAATACACAATAGTTTCTTTAGGTTATTGCTGCTGTTTCAAGTTTGATATACCTTTGTTGTTCGAGTAAAGGTGTGTAATCAAAAAAAAAAAAAAAGGGTGAAACTGTGTATTAACCAGTGTTCATTGTGCAGAAGAATTCTGATGTAAATGCATCTGGAGTCTAATCTTGTTTTGTTTGATACCATGTTTAGGAAAGAGGATGTAGTACATTAATATGTGTGACATCACTAATTGTATGTGATTTACGTGGTCTCTCTATCTAGCCCCACACCTCTGTCTGTGTGGTAGTTGTATGTTAAGTATGTATCATGGCCGTGTGATGTGTATGCCTAGTGAATAAACCCACAGATTATCAAACAGAACTCTTTGCCAGTTTATTTATACTGCACGAGTCAACAGATTATGTATTCAACTCGAAGCTAAAACATCTTAATGATGGATTTGTTTCAGCTTTTGTCTTGATGGACTGGAGTGCTGTGGATTATGTGTGGATTATTATGATTGTGATTGTTTTTGTCAGCTTTTTGGATTCTCATTATGACAGCACCCATTCACTGCAGAGGATCCATTGGTGAGAAAGTGATGGAATGATACATTTCTTTAGTAGATATAGATATAGTTCTTGGTGTAAATTATTTTGATTTAGATTGATTTGATTTGTTGTCGAGCTTATGTTGAATTGAACCCAGCGTGCAGCTTTTAAAGAAAGTTTGTGTATAATTCGTGTAATATTATCGATCCATCTGTTAGGGGGCGCTGCTGCATCTGAATTCCCTCTCACATTGGTTGATTAATGGCACACCTGTTGACAATAAATCATTGTCGCATGGTTTTCAAAAGGAAGTGGGGACAAATAAGAGACATTTTCTTGATGATGGACTGTTAAAGACACTTAGCTTAGCCTGAGCCTGCAGGGTTCACTGAGAGAAAGGGGATTGTTTTGTGGCATTTGTGGCTGGAAGAAAACAGGACTTATTGGCCCAGGAGTAGATGATAGTGATGTTTGATTCTTAAGTGAATCATTCTTTTGAGCCAATACTAAGAAAGTAACCAGTCGAGCCGAAAACCAGTTTCAACTCAAAAATTGAACTGAATTAAACATTAGTTCTGGGTTGATGACGCAAGACGCACAGCCAAAGTAGCATGTCCGACTCAAAAAGAACCAAATGAGCCAATGCAAACAACTGTCGAAGATTTGACGAAGATTACCGAGGATTCTAACAAGTGAGTTGCTGACATTATGCACGTGTGTGTGTGTGTGTGTGTGTGTGTGTATCAGCGAGGACTTGAAAAGATTTGTGCGCAATGTACATTTCCTTAATTGAACGAAAGGCAATAATAAGCAATGTGTTCACACAAAGATCAATGAAACTTTTATATCAAAGTTTCATTGGTGTAAAAACACACCGAGTTGTTAGAAAATAAAAATTTACTGACATCACTGCAAGATGATGAATCAAGAAAGAGGAACTGATGAATCGGTTCTTTGAACTAGTTCATTGAGCCGGAAAAGAACCGGTTCACAAAAATGAATCAGACTTTGCACCACTAGTAAATAGTGGGAAAAAATCTGGATGAAAAGGAAAGAGAAAATAGGTGGACACTGGCAGGCCTCTTGAAATCCTTCTCTAAAACCCAAACGTAAGTTTTTGTGCGTATGCAAGGGACCACGTATAGTGTGTGTGATGCAAATTTCATCATCTAAACTTTTGTGCATACAGTACACGCACTGCCCTATCGTCACATGTTTGCACTAATCATTTGTTCCACAAGGTGGCAACACTGGCTCTGGTCATACTTTCACAGTAGAAAACAACAACAACAACCAACTCCCACATTAACAAGCACATTACCATAATATTAGTGGTTTTAATTACAGAGGCCAAACTATCATATTAAACTGCTATTTAATTTCAGATATAATAATAATAATAATAATAATAACTATAATAAAAACTTAAATGTTTGTATGCAACTCAACAGGACATATGGTTTTCACAAAAAAGAAAAAAAAAAAAAAAACTTTAAGATTTATTCAGACATATAATAAAAAGTAAATAAGTAAAATATTTAACTGAAGAACTGTGAGCACTGGATAGCTTTCCTGAGGTAAATGTATCATTAAGTGATGTACGATTCACAAGCTGTTTTATTTGATGTCTTTATTTTGGTTGAAACTCTGATTGAGTGATTATATGAGACATGATGCATTTCAGTGATGTATTTATCTTTCGACACCTTCTGATATTCATTCATGTTTATTTTGTGCTATAACTTGTGTTAAAGTGCAAGAGGCTCACGCTCCGTGCTGCCGCTTGAACTGAAGCTGCTACAGTGATCTGTCACACCACGGTCAAGACAGCATTTATTGTTTGAATTTTGTGATAAAATGTACCTTATTTGAGAGCGGAGACGAGCTCTGCCGTACCAAAGTAGCCTACATTTTCATTTTACATTCAACTATAGATTTAAACTGTGTTTTAGACTAAGCTTATCATTGTTTTTACTTAATTCATTTATGAAACCTATTTAGCTGGTTAATACAATACAAAACAACAACAACAACAAGATATTGCTTTGATAATAAACATTTAATGCTTCAGACAGATGTAATTCCAGCTGCTGGAGTGGGAAACAGAGGTTTTGCTGGTGCAGAAAAGCATGAAGAAATGCTCAATTTCAACACTTTTTTTTTTTTTTAGTTAAGAGAACAAGGGATTTTCAGAAACCTGTCAAATGTTTCTATATATTTTTTTTTTATACAAGACAAGGAGCTATTTCATAATTGAGTTTTCCTGACATTTTGAAATACTTTTCATCTTAAAAAACCAAGGGAAGATCCACATCTATGCATGTATGGAAGCTGCAGTGAAGCATATGTAAAGGATGGAAACTCCTGCTTTACTTCACACGTCTGATCTTCATGGTGATGGACTTCAGAGAATACAAGTTGTTCTTCCAGTAGTACCAGTTGACTCCAGTAGTCATTGTTGCACTTTCTTTCTCCCACAAATAGGGACCAGTGGGGTTTGTGTCATAACAATTGTTGTACCAAAACCCTCCATGATATTTTATAGCGCAGTTCACTGCTGCATTATCTTGGTCTTTGTCATAGGTGGTGAACTTCATTAAATTGTGACCACTCAAAGAGTTACCTGTAGAAAGGAGAAATTTTCATTATAGGCACTTTCATTTGGACTTTCATTTGTAAATAAAATTACACTTTAAAAAAAAAAAAAAAAAAAAAAAAAAAAAAAAATAATAATAATAGATTATATAGGTTTTATTAAAAAGCATTAATTTAAACATTATGGTTTAAACATAACTTTTAAAATATTACTATCATTTTATTTGCTTAAATTCTTTATTATGGAAAAAGAAACCATTTGTAGTTTGTTTTACCTGCTCCTCCATTTACAAAGCTGCTCACATGCAGTCTGTACCCATCAGCCTCAGCGCTCACAGAGAAGAACTTGTACACGGCGTAAGCCTTCCGCCCTTCAAAGTCCTCCAAATCTACTCTGAGTCTATACTGATTCCTGCGCGTCAGCTGGTGAATGATCTCTAAACCTGTTAAAAATATGAAAAGAAAACTGTTTAATAACAAATCTGTTCTGCATTTATACTGCACTCCTGATTAAATGTCCATGTTTTCCATGTCTTTGTTTAGTCTTTCTCTGTTTTCTTTTTTTAGGCAAAAAAGTAAACCAAAAGTTTTTTTTTTTTTTAGGCAAAAAAATAATAATCAAAATTTGATTGAAAATGAGTTAAAAGTTAAGAATACAAATGATTATACATAAAATACAGTGCAATCAGTTCTGACGTAGCACATGCAGTACTCATTCAGTAAATGCACAGCTAAACAGATGTGTTTTGAGTTTGGATTTAAATATGGATACTGACTGTACACATCTGGGGCCGTATACACAAAACATCTTAAGGCTAAAAGTAGCTCATAACTTGCCAATTTGGGAGAAAATCTAATAAAAATAAAAATAATGGGCGTGTCAATCCTAAATTTAGGGCTCTAAGAGTATTTCACAAAGCGTTTTAGCGCTAAAACTAGCTCTTAAATCTGTGAAACATTAGGAGTTGGGAAGAGGACTCCTAAGTCACTACACTGTAAAAAATGACAGTGAATTTAACAGTAAAAAACTGTAAAAATGCTACAGTAAAAACCTGTTAAATGGTTAACCGTAAAAGACCATACACTTTACAGTGAATAACTGTAAATTGACATTCCCAGAATTCCCTGTGTTACGTTTTCTTTTTTTTTTTTTTTTTTTTTCCTGTAAATTTTACATAATTTTTTACATTTTTACATAAATGGTTTCAATAGAAACCATCAAAGAAATTTGAATGGTTTCCACTACACTGTTAAAAAAATGAAAATAAAACAAAACAAAACAAAAACACACACACAATTTGAGTCAACTTAAAATAATTTGTTACCCTGCTGTCTTAAAATTTTAAGTTCAGTCAACTCAAATAATTTTAGTCAACTTGAAATGTTAAGTTGTACTAAGTGGCAGCTTAGATATTTGAGTTGACTAAAATAAAAATTTGGTTCGTTAAACTTAAAAGCTGGGCTTGTTACCCCGTGTCATGAATCTGGTCCTGAATGCCGGTCCTGAATGCCAGTCCGCTTGCCACCAGAGGTCACCTTGCCATTCACATTACACAGACTGTTGCACCACACCCCGAACTACGTTCCCCATCATCCATTTGCGCCAATTACACGTTCACAGCTGCAGCCAATCACGAATTGTAGGTGATCAGCGCAATGGATGATGGGGAACGTAGTGTGGTGCAACAGTCTGTGTAATGTGAATGTTAATGGGATGAGAGGGTGACATCTGGTGGCAAGTGGACCAAAGGTCACCGGCCAGATTCGTGACATTACCATTATAACCAGCAAAACCATTACAAATTCTGTGATGGTTTCTACTTTTATTTATTTCAGCAGGGTCAAAATGGCTGTTGCGGGCAATTTTAGAAACACTACAATTATTTGCACATGGTTTCCCATGTTTTTTTTTTGTTTTTTTTATACCAACTCCAAATTTTCTTTTAATTATATCCTTGTTTTCTTTAACAAGTTGGACAAGAAGTAACAGCTGTTCTTGCGTCTATGGGCCTGTTGCATAAACTTAGCCTCTATGTTAAGACACTGTCTTAAGAATTAGTCTGACCAGTTTTTGTTTTAAAATCAATCCTAAATGTGACTGGAAATCAGTGTAGGGACCTGAGGACTGGATTTTTTTTTTTTTTTTTTAAGCCCAAAATGTCACAAAAACACTCACCCAGCCAGTATTCGCCTTCTTTATTACCAAAACCCCATTTATAACTGTCCCACGGTCTATAGAAATTCACCTCCCCATCCAGTCGCCTGAGAATCACCTGAAACATTCAGAAATCATTCATTGCTTTCACGTCATTTATCACTTTAAAGTGTTTAAGGTGTACAACCTTTGACACAAATTCTGTTGTATGATTTCTGAGTGATTTCAATGACTGTTTTTCAACATATATAAGGAGCACAAATAAAAGAATTGAGTGACTATTTGAATAATAGCTTAATAGAAATCATGGTGTCATCTACACTGGGGTGCATCTAATAATAAAATATCCTTTTGCAAGATAAAACACATTTGAATTGCTTACAGTCCAGTGTCCTTGATCATTTAGTCCGCCAGATGCCATCTCACAGTAGACCTGCACCGGTCCATCCAATGTGCTGATGGTGTACACGCCACTGGTAGTATATCCACTCGTATAAACATCAGCGCAGTCTTTGACACGAGGAAAATCCGATTTGACCACATCAGCACCCATCAACAGCGCAGACAAACACAGAAACACCTGAGAGACACAAACTCAAGATCTGAGCCTGATGTTTGACGTCTGACAAAATCACACTCACATTCTCACATACAGAAACTCACAATCATGTTTGTGATCATCACTTCAGACGTCCAGCTCAGAGGATCAGGTGCACCTGAAATACAGTTCAGACAAATACAATCACTCCATTCTGTCATTTTCTGAAGAAAGAAACAACATTTTCAAAATGACCAGAATCAAACTCACCGTATGCGCTGAGAATCTTGTGAATGTTCAGGCAACAAATGCGTCTTTAAGTATCTTTCTGATTGTCAGGATCCTCCTCTTTGTCTAACATTTACAAAAAGCCTTCAAATCTTCATAGAACAGTCAAAAGGACAACCTGCTTTATCATTCTCAGAAGAACTGAAAAGGAAATTTATTTCAACATTGATTTTATCTGATTGCAACAAGCCCCTTTTAAAAAAAAGTTCACCCAAAAAATTTTGTCATCATTTATTTACTCTTATGTTTTTCCAAATCCATATGAGTATCTTCCTTCTGTTGCATATATATATAATTTTTTTTTTTTTTTTTTTTGAGGTATGATTTGGCATCCCCAGCCGGAGCTGTTGAACCTTCATGTATGGTGCCTCGGAGGAAGCTTAATCAGCACTCAGCAAGTGTAAGCAAAACCATTTTGGAGGCAGGAGTGCCATCTACAAGACAGCTGTACAGCCTAAAATAGTCGGTCTTCCTTAACTGGTTTTATGCACGAGGATGGACCCAATGTCATGTGACATGTCCCACGTTCTAACCTTTTTGCAAAAGCTGCTGGATAAGGGGCGTGCCCCCTCCACGCTCAAGGTATATGTGGCAGCTATCCCAACCGTTCTCTGGACGCTGGCCAATCGATCAGCAGAAATTACCTCAGACAGTGCCGTCTTGGGACTTATCTGTAGTCCATAAAGTGGCCCCCCTTTAAGCCGCTCAGTTTGGCCAATTTGCGGCTCTTATCGCTTAAACGGCCCTCCTCCTTGCCTTGGCGTCGTTTAAGTGAGTGGGTGACTTGCAAGCGCTGTCAATCTGCATCTCATGTCTTGAGTTTTGGCACAAAAAATGTAAATTCATTCTAAAACCTAGACATGGTTATGTTCCTAAGGTGCTTTCAACTCAAACGTTTAGAGCTCAGGTGATCTCCCTATTGGCGCTCCCCATTACAGATGGTGAGCAGGGTCCGAACATGCTCTGTCCAGTAAGGCTCTGAGAGTATACCTAGAGCACTCAAGCCTGTTTTGGCAGTCTGAGCAGCTTTTCATTTGCTTTGGAGGCCACCATAAAGGACTGCTGGCCACAAAGCAGTGACTTTCTCACTCGATAGCCTTGACTTCTGCCTCAGATGTCTTGCAATGCCCTATAGGTTCCACAAGAGGGATGGCCTCCTCCTGGGTGTGGTCCAGATTTTGTAACTTAGATGTCCCTGCTTTGCAGGTGCGAGTTCTATCTGTTTGATGTTCCACTCTTCCCCTTGGGTGAAGTGGGTTATATTGGTGCTTCTCAGCTACTAGCCTGGTGTTCATTACTATAGTAAAAGTAGGAGGTCACATGGCATTTTATTTAGAGTGAATATAGGATAAACACCCTTACACTCATATCATGCAGATGTGTTATAAAAATGTCCTTTATAATTAAATATAGTAACTAAGGATAATTGCCAGTGAAGAAACCAAGAGAATCAAAGAGAAACTGCTGAACATGTGGATTCCTACTGATATTATAAAAAAGATCCAGTCCAACTGGTAGTGGAGAGTGGGGATGGTTGCAACATGGCTTATTTCTTTATTCTGGAATGAGCTACAGTGATGATAATTACAGAATTACAGATGATGATAATAGGCCTACTACACATGCACAATTAGTCTCTCATCCTTCCTGGAGGAAATCATCCACATGTGACCATTATTTCTACAAAAAAATACATTTTATGATCAAAAGTATTTTTTTAATGATCAGATTTTTTTGTCATACTGGCTAAGCTGCAAAATGAACCAACTTCTCCTTCTGTGACAGCTGAACCATGACTCGCTGAAAGATATTCAAGATTGGCTTGGCACTGCTAGATCGCTAGTGTGGTGAAGCTGAAGCACAACAATGACTTTGATGATGAATTGAAATCTTCATATCAGATGTTTTGAAACTCTTCAAATGTTTCATCACCCGCTGCAGCTTTCCATCCACTGCTGACCTGTCACCTTTACCCTCGTGTCCTGCAGAGCTTCCTTCTGTTGTCTCTCACATCACAATCCATCCACATATTTGTTTAGAGTGGTTTTTAACTGTTTTGGATTGTAAACGGTGATTGATCTGTTCAGGTTTCTCTCCTGCTTCTCTCCTGGTTTTCAAAAGGGAGTGGGGACGGATGGCACGTTTTCCTAATAATGGACTGTTAAAGACACTTATGAATCTAGCTTGAGTCTGTGGGGTTCATAGAGAGAAAGGGGATTGTTTTGTGGCATTCGTGGCGGGAGGAAAACGGTAGGGGAGCGCGGGGCACAAACTAACGCGGGGTTAGTTGTAACACACGGTTTAAATATTTCCACACATGCTAGCATAACTAAATTTACAGTATGTACTAGTTACCATAGCAACACTATACAGAGAAAAAAAAGTGCACCAAAATTCAAAAGCTTTTTGAAAATGTATCGGTGAATTTTACCATAATAAAAGTACATTTCTGACTGAAGTACTTTTTTTTTTTTAATCTCCGTTTTTAGTATTCATTTAAAATGAGAAAAATCTGCTATTATTTTAATCTCCAATCTGTTATTTATCAGTTTAGATAGTTTATTAATGCTTGGCAAGTCAGCAGAAGACACTAACCACTTTTACATTCCATTCACGTTGATGGGGAACGTTGTAACACTGCGTTACAATCTGCCCCGCTATTATTAAACTA
This sequence comes from Cirrhinus mrigala, assembly GCA_036247105.1. NCBI lineage: Eukaryota > Metazoa > Chordata > Actinopteri > Cypriniformes > Cyprinidae > Cirrhinus > Cirrhinus mrigala. The sequence goes on along the minus strand of CM070020.1, from coordinate 1,489,860 downwards.
TGCTATTCTATGACATTAGCTATAATTTTCACTATTTACTTAGATTATGGATTTTAAAAAGAAACGGGTGAATAAAGACTGACAATCGATGTTTAATGTTGAGAAATTATTATTTCAAGCAATGTTAAGCATTTTGGCTTGTTTATGTGTCTTTTGTTCTGTGAGAGCTGTGGAGGGACAGGAGTGTTTTTTTTTTTTTAAATCTGAATGTGTTGCATCTATTTGTGCACGTTGTTTTGACTATACTGTATAGCTGTGTTTTGCGATCAGGGCCGTCCCACACATGGTTGCGATGTGTTCATTGTGGAACTCAAAAAGTATTCGATTTTTTTATTATTCTTAGAAAACGCCATTATGTTAATTGAAAAAATTTTATTTTATTGAAAAAAAAAAAATTTTGTTTGTCTTATATTATTATATTAATATATATATTTTTTCATTCGATCAGATAACATTTTAAGATGTCGTAAAGCCATATTACAACGTTCCCCTCACATGTTACAATGTACCCCACCTACGGGGCATGTTGTCACATTTCACTGACTTTCTTTTGAAGTAAATAATGAAAAACGTATACAGTAATTATGAAACAAAGCAACGTGTTTGTACTAGACAAGGGTGAAAGTGTGAAACGTGGATAAAAAAATAAAAATACTCCGAACCCCACGTGGATTCAAAAAGTGTTAGTTTGTTCCCTGCGCTCCCCTATTTATTAGCCAAGAGGTAGATAGTAGTGATGTTCAATTCTTGAACAAATCGTTCTTTTGAGCCAGTTCTAAGGAACTAGCCGGTTGAGCCATAAATCGTTTTGCTGGTGCAAGAAAGCATGAAGAAATGCTCATTTTCAACACATTTTTATTTTTTTATAAGTTTTATAAGAACAAAGGATTTTTAGGAACCTGTCAAAATTTTATATATATATATATAATATATATATATATATATATATATATATATATATAATATATATATATATATATTTTTTTTTTTTTTCGTACAAGACAATGTGAGTGGAGCTATTCTAATTTAAGTTTTTTTGAGAAAGATCAACATGTATGCATAAGAGTTGTAGACACACACACACAAGCTGCGGTGAAACACGTGAAGAATGGAAACCCCTGCTTTACTTCACACGCTTGATCTTCATGGTGATGGACTTCAGAGAATTCCAGTTGTTCTTCCAGTGGTACCAGATGACTCCAGTCATTAATGTACCTTCTTTCTCCCACAAATAGGGACCAGTGGGGTTTGTGTAAGAACAACTGTTGTACCAAAACCCTCCTAAAGAGAGTTTCAGAGCACAGTTGTCTCCGTAAAGGTCTTGGTCTTTGTCATAGGTGGAGAACTTCATTCCATTGTGATAACTCAAATAATCACCTGCAGAAAGGAGAAACTTTCATTATAAAGGCACCTTCATTTGGATGTCTAAAATAAAATAACTTTTTTAAATAAATGATAAAGGTTTTTATTAGAAGCATCAGTTTAAACATTATAGCTTAAAAATTCTTTTAAAACTCTTTCATTACTATTAATTTACTTAAATTCTTCATTGTGAAAAATGAAATGTTTGTAGTTTATTTTACCTGCTCCTCCATTTACAAATCCGCTCACATGCAGTCTGTACCCATTAGCCTCAGATTCCATGGAGATGGATAGCTGTGGGGAGTCCAGGTAGCGGAATGAGTTTGCATGCCTTAGAGAATCTGTCTACGGTTACCAGAATGCAGGTGTGCCCCTCTGAAGTTGGAAGATGCGTGGTATGGAGAGTGGAACCAGTTTTCCATGGCACAGACTGAGCAACTCTGGACATACCTGATGGTGTCCCAGTGCATACTGGGCCACCAGTACCGAGCTTGAAGAAGCGAGAGGGTCCGCCTGCTGCCTGGGTGTCCGGAGCCCGGAGATTCGTGAACTGTGTCCAGAAGGTACTGACGTTGGGAGCGTGGGACGTAGGTTTTACCTTCTGGACATTCCGGCGGAGCGGGCTCCTGGAGGGTGGTGTGACGGATGTTATTTTCTAAGTCCCAGATGATGGGACTCAGGATGACGTCGGAGGGTTGAATATTCTCTGGTTCCAGGGGTGTGTCGGTGGAGTACGGATGGGAGAGGGCATCAGCATAGAAGTTTTTCGTTCCTGGTCGGTATGAGATCTTGGAGTTAAACCTGGTGAAGAATAGTGCCCATCGGGCCTGTCGGGGGTTTAAACGTTTGGCTTCTCGTAGGTATTGGAGATTTTTGTGATTGTGAACTGTCATTAAGATGGTGAACTGATGAGAGGCTCCCTCTAGCCAATGACAACACTCCTCCAGAGCCAACTTGATAGCCAGAAGTTCCCGATTTCCTACATCGTAGTTTTGCTCCGCCGGAGTCAGCTTATGAGAGTAGTAGGCACAGGGATGGAGAGGAGGAGGCTCACAAGCCGTTTGGGATAACACTGCTCCGATCCCTGTGGTGGAGGCATCCACCTCTACCACAAAAGGGGTTGGGATGGCGTAATAGGGGAGCATTGCAGAAGATGGTCTTTAGCTGGTGGAAAGCTTCATGGGCGGCGGGGTTAGAGGCGAGATGTTTAGGCTTACCCCGCTGGAGGGAGGTCAATGGGGCCGTGATTATGCTGTAGTTCCTGATGAACTGACGATAGAAGTTTGCAAATCCCAGAAAGCGTTGTAACTCCTTCACTGTGCCTGGGATGGCTTGAATCTTCCCCTGATCCATCTGTACTCCCTCGGCACTTATTACATACCCGAGGAACTGTACTGAGGGCTGGTGGAACTCACATTTTTCTAGCTTGAGGAAAAGCTGGTGTTCCCGGAGCTTGTGTAGGACCTGCTGGACGTGCTGGCGATGTTCGGCCTTGTTCCGGGAGTAGATGAGAATATCGTCAATGTAGATGCCGACGAAGCGAAGGAGATACTCCCGGAACACCTCATTCATGAAGGTCTGGAAGACAGCTGGACTGATGGAGAGACCATACGGCATGACCTGATATTCGTAGTGGCCGGTGGGGGTGATAAACGCTGTCTTCCACTCATCTCCTTTTATGCACTCCGCAGGTCCAATTTTGAGAAGATGTTAGCCCCTCGGAGTTCCTCGAGGGACCAGGGGAAGTGGGTAAGACCGCTGTTGGATCTGTGAGTTAAGTTGGTGGTAGTCGATACACAGTTGAAGAGCTCCATTCTTTTTGCCCACGAAGAAGAAACACATCACATCATTCATCTTTTTCAAAGATGTTTAAGGTGTACAATTTTTGTTGTGAAACAAATGTAAATTCTATTGTGTGATTTCTGAGTGATTACAATGACTGTTTTCCAACATATATATATATATATATATATATATATATATATATATATATATATATATATATATATATATATAAAGAGCAAAAATAGCACCACTGAGCGACTATCTGTATAATGGTGTAAAATAAATCATGTTGTCGTTCACACTGGGGTCCATCTGATATTGAAATATCTGTTTGCAAGATAAAACACATTGAATTGGTTAAAAAAAGTTGATCTGTCCGTATGTCGATTCATCTAACAAGGCATCTGACAGTGATCTGTCACAACACATTAAAAAGAGTAACTAAGGAGGATGGATTTTTGTGAAGAGTCAGTTGCTTATAGTTTAATTGAAGGACCATACTTTAAAAAAAAGTAACATGTTAGCTAATACATTTACTTTTGGCTTTAATATTTGTATTGTTTAGTAACTGTATGGACGTTAGCAAAACATTCTTTGAACATTTTTGAACGCTGAGTAAATGATGCTCGAGGCTTTGTCTTGTGTGCCTTAGATTGCCACACTGGTGATCAGAACCTCTAAAGAAACTTCAACTTCATTGTTTTACTCAAATAACTTATCAGATTCTGTCTTTCAATGGCGGAAATTTTTTCTCCCTTCAAATCTTTGTTCATTTGTACACATTCTACTAGATACAAGTCCATACTGTTACAATCTCTAGCTGGATTGACTGTGAGCTGTACTAGAGGGCAATCCATTCCTGATACTTGCCATTGTTTCCTGGACTACATTTCCCATGTGTTCCTTGCCCCTCATGTGATCATGTTATTTGCTGCCCTTGTCTGTGTGTTATGACCTGATTGGTTCCTTGGTTGCTTGTGTCTTGTTCTCATTGGTTGTTTTTTGTCATGTGTTCTCATTGCCTGTTATAAAAGCCGCTTACAGACATTTAGATTTCTGATTATTGTACAGCCTTTCCTAGTTCCTGTGATTACCTTTCTGTGTTTCCTAGTTTTCCTCTGTTTTCATCCTTGGACTGTTTTCTAGTTTCTTGACGGTTTGCGGTCTGCCCTAACCATTGCCTGTTTATTGGATTACTTTTTTGCCTCTGCCCGGATTATACTGTTTGCTGACCTCGTTTGTATAATAAAGCCTTGCATTTGGATCCCCAACTCCGTTGTCACGACTCCCACGTTACACATACTAAAGTAGCCTACATTTTAATTTTACCTACAGCTATATATTTAAACTGTTTTTTTTTTTTTTGCATTTTAGGCTAATCCTACTTATCTTATATATTGCACGTGATACAATTTACAATATACTATTTTGTTCATTCATATATAAAACCTATTTATCTGGTTAATACAATACAAAAAACAACAACATATTGCTTTGATAATAAACCTTTATTGCTTCAGACAGATGTAATTCCAGCTGCTGCAGTGGGAAATAGAGGTTTTGCTGGTGCAGAAAAGCATGAACAAATGCTCAATTTCAATATATTTTTATTTTAGAGGACAAGGTTTTTTTAGGAACCTGTCTATTGTTCTTTATATATTTTTAAACGAGACAATATGAGTGGAGCTATGTAATATTTCTTGACATTTTGAAATATTCATCTTAAAAAGCCAAGGGATTTGTTTTTCACAGTATTTTAAGAAAGATCCACATGTATGCATAGAAGTTGTAGATACACACACACACACAAAGCTGCAGTGAAGAATATGTAAAGGGTGGAAACTCCTGCTCTACTTCACATGAATAATCTTCATGGTGATGGACTTCAGAGAATAGTAGTTGTTCTTCCAGTAGTACCAGCTGGGTCCAAAAGTCATTATCGTACTTTCTTTCTCCCTGAAATAGGGACCAGTGGGGTTTGTGTTAAAACAACTGTTGTACCAAAACCCACCATGATAGTTTATAGCACAGTTGTAGCCTGCATTATCTTGGTCTTTGTCAAAGGTGGTGAACTTCATTCCATTGTGATAACTCAAAGAGTTACCTGTAGAAAGGAAAAACTTTCATTATAAAGACACGTCTAAAATAAAATTACTTTTTTAAATAAATTACAGGTTTTATTAAAAAGCATTAGTTTAAACATTATGGTTTAAAGTCCTTTAAACTCCTTTATTACTATAATTTTATTTGCCTAAATTCTTCATTATGGTAAAAGAAATCATCCATTTGTAGTTTGTTTCACCTGCTCCTCCATTTACAAAGCCGCTCACTTGTAGTCTGTACCCATCAGCCTCAGAGCTCACAGAGAAGAACCTGTACACAGCGTAAGCCTTCCGCCCTTCAAAGTCCTCCAAATCAACTCTAAGTTTATACTGATTCCTGCGCGTCAGCTGGTAAAGAAACTCTAAACCTGTTAAAAACATGAAATGAAATGATTAATAACAAATATAATTTCCATTTATACTGCAGTCCTGATTAAATGTCCATGTTTTTCAGTGTCTTAGATTTTTTTTGTGTCTTTCTCTGTTTGCCTTTTTAAGCCCAAAATGTCACAAAAACACTCACCCAGCCAGTAATCGCCCTTTTTATTACCAAAACCCCATTTATAACTACTCCATGGCCTGAAAAAATTCACCTCATCGTCCGTCCGCCTGAGAATCACCTGAAACATTCAGAAATCATTCATTGCTTTCACACATCAAATCATTTCACATCATTTGTTTAAGGTGTACAATTTTTCTTTTGCAACGAATGTGAATTCTATTGTGTGATTTCTGAGGAATTTCAATGACTGTTTTCCAACATATATAAAGAGCACACATAGCAGGACTAAGCGACTATCTGAATAATAGTTTAATAGAAATCATGTTGTCATTTACACTGGGGTCCATCCGATATTAAAATACCCGTTTGCAAGATAAAACACACTGAATTGCTTACAGTCCAGTGTCCTTGGTCATTTAGTCCACCAGAGACCATCTCACAGTAGACCTGCACCGGTCCATCTATTGTGGTGATGGTGTACACGCCACTGGTAGTATATCCATTCATATAAACATCAGAGCAGTCTTTGGCACGAAGAACATTCGATTTGACCACATCAGCGCCCATCAACACAGACAGCGCCGACAAAAACAGCAACACCTGAGAGACACAAACACAAGATCTGAGCCTGATGTTTGACGTCTGACAAAATCACACTCACATTCTCACATACAGAAACTCACAATCATGTTTGTGATCATCGCTTCAGACGTCCAGCTCAGAGGATCAGGTGCACCTGAAATACAGTTCAGACAAATGCAATCACTCCATTCTGTCATTTTCTAAAGAAAGAAACAACATTTTCAAAATGACCAGAATCAAACTCACCGTGTGGGCTGAGAATCTTGTGAATGTTTAGGTGGCGCATACGTCTTCAAATATCTTTCTGATTGTCAGGATCCTCCTCTTTATCTGACATTTACAAAAAAACCTAAAATCTTCATAGGACAGTCATCAGTTTGATTCCATAAAAGGACAAGTTTTTGTTCATTTGGCAACCTGCTTTATCATCCTCAGAAGAACTGAAAAGGAAATTTGTTTCAACATTGATTTTATCTGATTGCGACAAACCTCTCAAGAAAAAAGTTATAGCTCTAATTCACCCAAAAATTTTGTCATCATTTATTTACCCTCATGTTGTTCCGAATCCATATGAGTTTCTACCTTCTGTTGAACATAAAATAAGATTTTGAAGAATGTTGTTGACCAAATAGTTGTTGGTAGCAAGTAGAACTATCGCTTTAAAAAAGCCCTTCCTGTTTATTCATTTATTGAAAGCAAAGATTTTAGCTTAAGTGCTTGCTGACTTTTTCTCATGACTTTACAATATGCAGACATTCAAAAAAATCATTAACATGATGTTGGTGACTACAATTGTACACTATTGCAGTGTCATTCTGTTGGCTTGCTGTTAATGCTGTTTGTAATGTGTGTGTGTGTGTGTGTGTGTGTGTGTGTGTGTGTGTGTCTGTGTGTATATATAGTTTCTGAAGGGTGCACAGAGGTTGAATCCTCCTCTCCCTAAAGTGGCCCCCCTTTGAGCCGCTCAGTTGAGCCGATTTGCGGCTCTTACCGCTTAAAACGTCCCTCCTCCTTACCTTGGCGTCGGTTAAGCGAGTGGGTGACTTGCAAACGCTGTCAATCTGCATCTCATGTCTTGAGTTTTGGCCCAATGACTGTAAAGTCTTTCTAAAACCAAGACATGGTTGTGTTCCTAAGGTGCTTTCAACTCAAACGTTTAGAGCTCAGGTGATCTCCCTATTGGCGCTCCCCATTACAGATGGTGAGCAGGGTCCGAACATGCTCTGTCCAGTAAGGCTCTGAGAGTATACCTAGAGCACTCAAGCCTGTTTTGGCAGTCTGAGCAGCTTTTCATTTGCTTTGGAGGCCACCATAAAGGACTGCCGGCCACAAAGCAGTGACTTTCTCACTCGATAGCCTTGACTTCTGCCTCAGATGTCTTGCAATGCCCTATAGGTTCCACAAGAGGGATGGCCTCCTCCTGGGCGTGGTCCAGCGGAATTTCTATTGGTGAGATCTGTGCTGTCGCCGACTGGTCGTCGCCATCCACATCTGCCAGATTTTGTAACTTAGATGTCCTTGCTTTGCAGGTGCGAGTTCTATCTGTTTGATGTTCCACTCTTCCCCTTGGGCGAAGTGGGTTATATTGGTGCTTCTCAGCTGCTAGCTTTGGGCACAATGTGCTCAGGTTTTAGGGGTCCTTATTACACGACGTGAAGTGAACGTCCGAAAGGGAATACTCTGGTTACTGACGTAACCTCACACAAGGGAACGAGTGTTGTGTCACTTGCCACACTATAAGCTGCATGCGAATCGATGACTGTCGCTTCAGTCGAATGATCTGATGAAATGGCGCTGCAAGCCAACTTATATATACGTCGGCTCCGCCCCTTCTGGTGGGCTAAAGCACCACTGGTTTGTGAAGCTACACAAACGTGAACAAATCAGGCTTAAGTACAGCGTAAAACACGAGTTTTCCCATACACACAAAGCTCATTCCCTTATCTCAGGGAACTGAGTTTCCGTCAGTAACTGGAGCGTTTCTTTCCCAGTTCTGTTTCTGTGGTTCGTGTTGGGTGTTGGAGTGACGCAGTAACATATCGCGAAGGCCCACAAGCTGTGAGTGCGCTTAAAGCACAGATCCCGCTTGATTATTGTCATCTGAAGAGACTAGTGTTTTAGACGTATTTTTTGCTGCATTTTGTTTCCATGTGTTTTTTATTGAGAATGAATGTTTCAATGGGACTATTCACGTGTATTCGAGTTTCCCGCATGTGTCAGAGCATGTGAAGCTGTGATGGCTGTATGAGACAATTGATGCAGAAGCATAACGTTTAGAAGATTCAAGTTTGCAGATTGTTTTGTTGCCCTGCCATCTAAGTGACATCTCAATTTGATTCATCTCCAATTTAATTCTATTTATTTATTTTTTTTTTAATGTAAATCTCATCTGTGGGAAATTGAGTGGATCTTTCATGTTTTTTTTGTTTTGTTTTTGTTTTTTTTGGATGACTGAACTGATAAACAGTGAACTGTGATAATTCAAGTGGACTACAGAACTTGACTTGAACTGTAAATAAACCTTTGAAAAGATGTTTTATATAAGTGCTCATTTTGAGGTGAGATTTCTTTGTGTATGCTTTGTTTTTTTGTTTATCATTATTCAAATGTGATTGTTTTAAGGTGATCATTTGAAAGAGTGAGAATTTGTCCTAAGTGAGTTTACAAATAGCAAGGCGTTTCATTTTGAAGCTTCAAAAGGGATTTGTCATACTGCAAGTGAAAGTTTCAACTATTGTGTTGAAGGTGATTGTGTGAATTCAAAAACAACACAAAGATTGCTTAATTTCCTTTTGCACTTATCTTCAATGTACACCCACCTATGCAATTTCACTTCAGGAAGCCACTATGTAACATTACCATGCCTGAAGCCTACCCCTGTCAATCAGTAGTGTTCCAACACATTAAGGTAAGAAACCACATACACACGTAAGTGTTTAAAGAGACTAAAAAGCTTGGAGAGGGGGCACCAAGATCCTTTCGTTATCCAAACTGCCCAGTCAGCTGTAAGTCATTTGCCCTACACAACGGGCTAAATGACCCTGTTACATGTTGAACAGAAGGTACAAGCAAACTATGGGCTTAACCACAATAATGTTAACACTGAAATACACAGGTTATCTTTCAGTGAGATGCACATTAAAGTTGCATTCATTACTATTGTAAAAGTAGGAGGTCACATGGCATTTTATTTAGAGTGAATATAAGATAAACACCCTTACACTCATATCATGCAGATGTGTTCAGGAATGAGCTACACTAATGATAATTACAGAATTAAAGATGATGATGATAGGCCTACTATACATGCTCAATTAGTCTCTCATCCTTCCTTGAGGAAATCACCCACATGTGACCATTCTTTCTACAAAAAAAAAAAAATACATTTTATGATCAAAAGTATTTTTTAATGATCAGATTTTTTTGTCATACTGTCTAAGCTGCAAAATGAACCAACTTCTCCTTCTGTGACAGCTGAACCATGACTCGCTGAAAGATATTCAAGATCGCTAGCACGGTGAAGCTGAAGCACAACAATGACTTTGATGATGAATTGAAATCTTCATATCAGATGTTTTGAAACTCCTCAAATGTTTCATCACCCGCTGCAGCTTTCTATCCACTGCTGACCTGTCACCTTTACCCTCGTGTCCTGCAGAGCTTCCTTCTGTTGTCTCTCACATCACAATCCATCCACATATTTGTTTAGAGTGGTTTTTAACTGTTTTGGATTGTAAACGGTGATTGATCTGTTCAGGTTTCTCTCCTGCTTCAAACCAGACCAGTTTTTCAATGGAGAAATTATTGATTATGAATTCAATTTAAAACTAACACATCTTAATGATGGATTTGTTTCACCTTCTGTATTCTCAATATATTAACTGATGGACTGGAGTGGTGTGGATTACTTGTGGACTATCATTCTGACGGCACCCATTCACTGCACAAGATCCACTGGTGAGCAAGTGATGGAATGATACATTTCTCCAATAGTTGTGTATATATAGTTCTTGGTGTGAAGTGCTATAACGAAATTGCAAGCATCATATTGAGGCTTAAAAAACAGCAAAATGTTTTTGATTTAAATTGATTTAATTTGTTGTCAAGCTTATGTTGATTTGAACCCAGAGCGCTGCTTTCAGGAAAGGTTGTGTATAATTTTTGTAATATTTTCCACCCATCCATTAGGGGGCGCTGCTGCATCGGAATTCCCTCTCACACTGATCGATTAATGGCACACCTGTGGACAATAAATAATTGTTGCATGGTTTCCAAAAGGGAGTTGGGATAGATCATGTTTTCCTGATAATATACTGTTAAATACACTTATGAATCTAGCTTGAGTCTGTGGGGTTCATAGAGAGAAAGGGGATTGTTTTGTGGCATTCATGGCTGGAAGAAAACGGTAGGGGAGCGCGGGGCACAAACTAACTCGGGGTTAGTTGTAACACACATGGTTTAAATATTTCCACACATGCTAGCATAACCAAATTTACAGTATGTACTAGTTGGCATAGCAACACTATACAGAGAAAAAAGTATGCCAAAATTCAAAAGCTTTTTGAAGATATCGCTGAATTTTACCATAGTAAAAGTACATTTCTGGCTGAAGTACTTTTTTTTTTTTTTATCTCCGTTTTTAGTATTCATTTAAAATGAGAAAAATCTGCTATTATTTTAATCTCCAATCTGTTATTTATCAGTTTAGATTAATGTTTATTAATGCTTGGCAAGTCAGCAGAAGACACTAACCACTTTTACATTCCAGTCACGCTGATGGGGAACGTTGTAACACTGCGTTACAATCTGCCCCACTATTATTAAACTATGCTATTCTATGACATTAGCCATGTAATTTTCACTATTTACTTTAATTATGGATTTTAAAAAGAAACCACAAGAAACAGGTGAATAAAGACTGACAATTGGTTGTTTAATGTTAAGAAATTATTATTTCAAGAAATGTAAAGCATTTTGACTTGTTTATGTGTCTCATGTTCTATGAGAGCTGTGTGTGGGGGGACAGGAGTTTTTTTTGTTTTTTTAATGTCTGTATGTGTTGCATCTATCGGTGCACATTGTTTTGAACTATACTGTAGCTGTGTTTTGCGATCAGGGCCGTCCCACATATGGTTGCGATGTGTTCATTGTGGAACTCAAAAAGTATTAGATTTTTTTTATTATTATTATTATTCTTAGGAAATGCCATTATTTTATTTGAAAAAGTGAATCATTTTATTTTATTGACAAAATATTTTAGTTTGTCGTGTATATTTTTTCATTCGATCAGATAACATTTTGAGATGTCATAAGGTCATGTTACAATGTGCCCCTCACATGTTACAATGTACCCCACCTACGGGGCATGTTGTCACATTTCACTGACTTTCTTTTGAAGTAAATAACGAAAAACGTATACACTAATTATGAAACAAAGCAACATATTTGTGCTAGACAAGTGTGAAATTAATGTGGATTAAAAAAATAAAATACTCTGAACCCCACGTGGATTTACAAAAACTGCGAAATTCAAAAAGTGTTAGTTTGTGCCCCGCGCTCCCCTACTTATTAGCCAAGAGGTAGATAGTAGTGATGTTCAATTCTTGAACAAATCGTTCTTTTGAGACTGTTCTAAGGAACTAACCGGTCGAGCCGTAATTTCGATTCACAAAATCAAACTACATCAATCAATTACTCTGGGTTGATGACGCAAGACACGCAGCCGAAGTAGAACATTCTTGCAAAGACTTGCAAAGAATTGAATGAGCCGATTCAACCAGCTGAAGATTCCCAACATTCTTTAAACATTCTTGTTCACATGGGTAAATGATGCTCGAGGCTTTATCTTGAATACCTTAGATTGCCAAAATGGTGATGAGAACTTCTGAAGAAACGTCAGCTTCATTGTTTGCTCAAGTATAACTCTTATAATTCTTATAATGGAGGAACTTCTTTCTCTCGTTAAATCTTCGTACATTTACACTGAATATAAGTCCATAACAAAGTAGCCTACATTTTCATTTTATATATAACTAGACATTTAAACTGTGTTTTCCACATTTTAAAATAATTCTAGCTTATGCTGTTATTCATAATCATTGTTTATACTTGCTTAATAAAGTATTTTTTTTTCCTTTTTTCCTATATGAAACCTATTTAGCTGGTTAATACAATACTAAACAACAACTACAACATATTGCTTTGATAATAAACCTTTATTGTTACTGACAGATGTAATTCCAGCTGCTGCAGTGGGACACAGAGGTTTTGCTGGTGCAAGAAAGCATGAAGAAGTGCTCATTCTCAACACATTTTATTAAAAAAAAGGGATTTTTAGGAGCCTCAAATTCTTTTTTATATATATTTTCATACAAGACAATGTGAGTGGAGCTATTCTAATTTAAGGTTTTTTGAGAAAGATCAACATGTATGCATAAGAGTTGTAGACACACACACACACAAGCTGCGGTGAAACACGTGAAGAATGGAAACCCCTGCTTTACTTCACACGCTTGATCTTCATGGTGATGGACTTCAGAGAATTCCAGTTGTTCTTCCAGTAGTACCAGATGACTCCAGTCATTAATGTACCTTCTTTCTCCCACAAATAGGGACCAGTGGGGTTTGTGTAAGAACAACTCTTGTACCAAAACCCTCCTAAAGAGAGTTTCAGAGCACAGTTGTCTCCGTAAAGGTCTTGGTCTTTGTCATAGGTGGAGAACTTCATTCCATTGTGATAACTCATAGAATCACCTACAGAAAGGAGAAACTTTCATTATAAGGGTACCTTCATTTGGATGTCTAAAATAAAATGACTTTTTAAAATAAATGATAAAGGTTTTTATTAAAAGAATCAGTTTAATATTTATTTATTTATTTATTTACTTGCTTAAATTCTTCATTGTGAAAAATGAAACGTTTGTAGTTAATTTTACCTGCTCCTCCATTTACAAAGCCGCTCACATGCAGTCTGTACCCATCAGCCTCAGATTCCACAGAGAAGTACCTGTACACAGCGTAAGCCTTCCGCCCTTCAAAGTCCTCCACATCTACTCTGAGTGTATACTGATTCCTGCGCGTCAGCTGGTGAAGAAACTCTAAACCTGTTAAAAATATGAAATGAACCTGGTTTAATAACAAATAAAATCTGCATTTATACTGCAGTCCTGATTAAATGCCCATGTTTTACATGTCTTTGATTGTTTTGTCTTTCTCTGTTTGCCTTTTTAAGCCCAAAACGTCACAAAATCACTCACCCAGCCAGTATTCGCCTTGTTTATCACCAAAACCCCATTTATAACTCCTCCACGGCCTTAAGAAATTCACCTCACCGTCCATTCGCCTGACAATCACCTGAAACATTCAGAAATCATTCATCACTTTCACACATCACATCATTTGACATCATTATCTTTTTCAAAGATGTTTAAGGTGTACAGCATTTGACAAGATTTGTTTTACAACAAATGTAAATTCTATTGTGTGATTTCTGAGTGATTTCAATGACTGTTTTCTAACATATATAAAGAGCACAAATAAAAACCATGAATTATAGTTTATTAGAAATTGTGATGTTGGCCACGCTGAGGTGCTTCTGATAATAACATTGCATGATAAAACTGAATTGCTTACAGTCCAGTGTCCTTGTTCATTTACTCCACCAAAGGCCATATCACAATAGACCTGCACCGGTCCATCTATTGTGGTGATGGTGTACACGCCACTGGTAGTATATCCACTCGTATAAACATCAGAGCAGTCTTTGGCACGAAGAAAATCAGATTTGATCACTTCAGCGCCCATCAAGACGGGAAACAGCGCAGACAAACACAGCAACACCTGAGAGACACAAACTCAAGATCTGAGCCTGATGTTTGACGTCTGACAAAATCACACTCACATTCTCACATACAGAAACTCACAATCATGTTTGTGATCATCACTTCAGACGTCCAGCTCAGAGGATCAGGTGCACCTGAAATACAGTTCAGACAAATACAATCACTCCATTCTGTCATTTTCTGAAGAAAGAAACAACATTTTCAAAATGACCAGAATCAAACTCACCGTATGTGCTGAGTCTTGTCTTGTGAATGTTCAGGTGACGGATGCTTCTTTAAGTATCTTTCTGATTGTCAAGATCCTCCTCTTTGTCTGACATTTACAAAAAACCTACAAATCTTCATAGGTCAGTCATGGGTTCAATTCCATAAAAGGACAAGTTTTTGTTCATTTGGCAACCTGCTTTATCATCCTCAGAAGAACTGAAAAGGAAATTTATTTCAACATTGATTTTATCTGATTGCGACAAACCCCTCAAGAAAAAAAGTTAAAGGGGTCATATGATGTTGCTAAAAAGAACATTATTTTGTGTATTTGGTGTAATGCAATGTGTTTTATGCGGTTTAAGGTTCAAAAAACATTATTTTCCACATGCTGTACATTATTGCCTTTCTCAAACACTTATATTTTTACAAAGCTCATCGTTCTGAAAAGCGAGGTGTTCTCTGATTAGCCAGCTATCCGTTGCGTTGCGATTGGCTGAATGCCTCAAGTGTGTGACGGATATGTTATGCCCCTTACCATGTTGCGATGCCGTTTCCCTGAGCGACAAGACAAAAACAATTAAACCCATTATAAATGAGGCATTTGTTGGGGACTTAACTACTGATTATAATAACTCATACTGTCTTTTTATGCGTTGCATCGCGCCGTGTAAACATAATACCATGTCTGCATTTGTGATCGTTGAAACTACAAACAACAAGCACTACTGTACACTGCGCAAAACTCGTGTTTGCAAAGTCAGTAGCAAATTCTTTAAATATGAAAACGTACTCACAGGCCATGTGTAGAAGCCGCACTTCATAGCCTTAACCCTTTGTGTACAGCTGGCATTGTAGGCTACTCTCCCAGGTTCAGGAAACAGTTCTCTGTAAAATGTGCAGCACCCACTCGATTATTTGTGTTGTACTGTTACGGAACAGTGTTGTAAAAATAACTTAACCACTGATTTTATAGCTGTGTCCTCATTTAGAAGGCTAAACAAAGTACTTTCGCCTTTTCACACACAGTAGGAGTGTTTCCATTACAGATTTGTGCAAAACTTTGGCAATATTATATAAATGTCGATAAAAAAGTATTGTGAAATGACGACGTTTCCATTTAAATGTTCTGTGAATTTGTTCCTCTCGCGATAAGTCACGGCAAGGGATTTTGGTGGGATTTAGATGGATTTTGGCTTTATTTAATCAAAAGAGGCATATGCGTGTATCTTTACAGAAGCAACACGGAGAACTGCTTCAGAAACGTGTGCGACGCTGCTGGTATAAACATAACATCAGCTCCAGTGACCGTGTCGGAGCATTAATATCAGGGGAAGCCCTTTATACTCGAGAGCGGCTATGTATGAGCGGCGTATGAAGTGTTTCTTGGAGTTTATAATTCATTGAAGAATGATCATGTGACTTTTTACATACAGTGGGTACGGAAAGTATTCAGACCCCCTTAAATTTTTCACTCTTTGTTATATTGCAGCCATTTGCTAAAATCATTTCAGTTCATTTTTTTCCTCATTAATGTACACACAGCAACCCCATATTGACAGAAAAACACAGAATTGTTGACATTTTTGCAGATTTATTAAAAAAGAAGGTCTGAAATATCACATGGTCCTATGTATTCAGACGCTTTGCTCAGTATTTAGTAGAAGCACCCTTTTGATCTAATACAGCCATGAGTCTTTTTGAGAAAGTTTTTCACACCTGGATTTGGGGATCCTCTGCCATTCCTCCTTGCAGATCCTCTCCAGTTCTGTCAGGTTGGATGGTAAACGTTGGTGGACAGCCATTTTTAGGTCTCTCCAGAGATGCTCAATTGGGTTTAAGTCAGGGCTCCGGCTGGGCCATTCAAGAACAGTCACGGAGTTGTTGTGAAGCCACTCCTTCATTATTTTAGCTGTGTGCTTAGGGTCATTGTCTTGTTGGAAGGTAAACCTTCGGCCCAGTCTGAGGTCCTGAGCACCCTGGAGAAGGTTTTTGTCCAGGATATCCCTGTACTTGGCCGCATTCATCTTTCCCTCGATTGCAACCAGTCATCCTGTGCCTGCAGCTGAAAAACACCCTCACCCCCCTTCTTTACCTCTCTCACCAAGGCTCTTTTCCCCCGATAGCTCAGTTTGGCTGGACGGCCAGCTCTAGGAAGGGTTCTGGTCGTCCCAAATGTCTTCCATTTAAGGATTATGGAGGCCACTGTGATCTTAGGAACCTTAAGTGCAGCAGAAATTTTTTTGTAACCTTGGCCAGATCTGTGCCTTGCCACAATTCTGTCTTTGAGCTCCTCAGGCAGTTCCTTTGACCTCACGATTGTCATCTGCTCTGACATGCACTGTGAGCTGTAAGGTCTTATATAGACAGGTGTGTGGCTTTCCTAATCAAGTCCAATCAGTATAATCAAACACAGTTGGACTCAAATGAAGGTGTAGAACCATCTCAAGGATAAATGCAAAAAGCTGAAAAAAAGCACCCAAAATCCAAAAAAAGCAAAAGTAGGAGCTCACATGGCATTTTATTGCAAATGAACATAAGATAAAGACCATCATGCTCATATCATGCAGATGTGTATATCATGCAGACCTGATCTCAAATATTCTGTATAATTAAATATAGTTATTAAGAATAATCACCAGTGAAGAAACCAAGAGAATGAAAGAGAAACTGCTGAACATGTGGATTCCTACTGATCTTATAAATAAGATCCAGTCCAACTGGTAGTGGAGAGTGGGGATGGTTGCAACATGGCTTATTTCTTTATTCAGGAATGAGGATGATAATTACAGAGGATGATAACAGGCCTACTGCACATGCTCAATAATCCCTCATCCTTCATTGAAGAAATCAGCCATGTGTGACCATTTCTTCTACAAAAAATAAATTTAATTATCAATTTTTTTTTTTTTTAATGATCAGATTTATTTGTCATACTAAGTAGCTTGCATGAAGCATTGTGAAATCATATCATTTTAACAGGTTGCAAAATGAACCAACTTCTCCTTCTGTGACAGCTGAACCATGACTCGTTGAAAGATATTCAAGATTGGCTTGGCACTGCTAAATCGCTAGTGTGGTGAAGTTGAAGCACAACAATGACTTTGATGATGAATTGAAATCTTCAAATCAGATGCATATCATACCCTCTTCAAGGGCCATTGCAACAAATGGGTGCCATTTGCTTGTTGTAACTCTTCCAAAAAACAAAAAAATGAAACACTAATCATAACGTTAATGTAAATGACGACTGCTACACTCTTAAAAATAAAGGTGTTTTAAAAGGTTCTTCACAGCGATGCCATAGAAGAACCATTTTTGGTTCCGCAAAGAACCATTTAGTCAAAGGTTCTTTAAAGAACCATCTCTTTCTTAACCTTTTTATAATCTAAAGAACCTTCTTTCACCACAAAGCACATTTTGTGAAACAGAAAGGTTCTTCAGATGTTAAAGGTTCTTTATGGAACCAGTTAGACAAAAAGGTTCTATAATGGCATTGTGAAGCACCATTATTTTTAAGAGTGTATGATCATTATTACATCCAACAACAGAACACCTCAATCGGAGACATTCTTGACTTCCCCTGCGCTGGAGTCGAAATCGAACTGTTCACAGCTCAATCAGGGCAGGTTCAAGGTAAGACGGTCATGTCAATCAACTATCATGGGAGCGGCCTTTGTCATTGTGACGTCATACTGACAAGAAGCTGAGAATGGCTTGATTTGAGTGGATTTTTATCCTAATAAGGTGGTTGTGTACACACACTGCCAACACACATTTAGGTTCAAACAATATGTAAAAGTGAATTTTGCATCCGAAGACCCCTTTAATGTCCTTACAGATGTAGTGAAGAGTGTTGAACATTGACTAGTGAGCTGACCTGCTGGTAGAAAGGGCCAAATCATGTTTCTATGTAAATCTAGTGGTTTGCAGGGTTTTGTTTATGGCTAGAGGATGGGTTATGAGAAAATATGTAAATAACCAAAAATAATAATAATGAGAAAATATCATTAACCTGATTAAAAAACAAACAAACAAACAAACAAAGAACGTAAGTCCATAAGATGTTCTCACTAATAGTGATGTGTGCTGGTGCAATTTATGTGTTTGTACCTACTTAACCATATTTTGGGGACCCAGAAGTGAGCTAAACCTGATAAAATCCCCCCAAACCTCCTTTTGGGGACATTATCATTTATTTAAAAAAAAAAAAAAAAGTAAAATAGGGACCAGTGTACAGCGTTAAAATGAAGAAACAGATGTTTACTTGTATTTTTAATAACTTGTGTTACGGTAACTAGGGGACATGACTAAAATGTGTGTTCTATCTGAAGTATTATAGATTTATTTTTAAATAAATGTATTTAAAGCTGAATAAAAAAACGTATCTTAATGCTCTTTTAGATATAGGGTCTTTTTGGTGTCTTCATTTTTAAGGCTCTATATGGTTTGGTTCCAGAGATATTAAAATTGCAATATGACTCCAGCAGTAAATCGTTAAATTTTACACATTTTCAGTGATCAAAAACCAAATGTGGGTCATTTTGCAAAAATATGATACTACGATATGATAAGAATACATATTGTTGAAACTGGAGATGTATCTTGTTTCCTTCTGTTAAAACAACCGCATTGATCATACCTGAGTGTCATAAAGAAGTATTGAAGATAATAATAATACACTTTATTTACAGGTGCCTTTCTCAACACTCAAGGACAGCGCACAATAAGTTACAAACAAGACAATAGATAACAGACAAGAAATCCCATATACACAGACAAAACATAGAAAAGTAGGAGTAAACAATTAAAGTTTAGGTGAGATATGCAATTGTAAACAAATAAGACTTGACTCTGGATTTGAAAAGAGATAAATAGTCAATATTTCTGATGTCTGGTGGTAGTGAATTCCAGAGCCGGGGAGCAGAGCAACAAAATGCCCTGCTGCCCATAGTGGAGAGACGAGCACAAGGAGCAACGAGATGAAGAGAGGAAGCAGATCGAAGAGAACGAGAGGGAGTATGGATGTGGAGAAGATCAGATAGATATGAAGGGGCAAGATTGTGAATAGCCTTAAAAGTAAAAAGTAAAGTGAATCCGAAACTTAACTGGGGTGATGTGGTGAAAGGGGGGGATTCTGGTGATAATACGGGCTGCTGAGTTTTGAAGCAATTGAAGCTTATAGAGGTATTTGTGGATTCTCTACTAAAAAAGTAGAGAATTACAATAATCGATGCGGGAGATGACAAGACCGTGCACAAGAATAGCAGTAGTATGAGGGGTAAGGGAAGGGCGAAGGCGGTTAATATTACGTAGATGAAAATAAGCAGACCGGGTGATATTGTTAATATATGATTGAAATGACAGTATACTGTCCAGGATGACACCCAAACTGTTGACCTGAGTAGAAGGAGCAACAGTGGAATTATCAATTGAAAGAGAAAAAGTTTTAGTTTTGGATAAAGTTGATTTAGTGCCAATTAGAAGAAATTCAGTTTTGTCACTGTTTAATTTGAGGAAATTGGAGGTCACAATATATTTTTAGATTCTATAAAGTTTTCTTTTCCGGAGTTATGGGGATCTCAATGAGGCTCCATGTCCAGATTGTTAAATATTACCCATTTCCAGTGGTTGAAAACCAAATGTTGGTCACTTTCTATACAGCCAATACTTATTTTATTTAAAGAATAATGTGTGAAGAGTAAATAATATTAAAATTAGAATTGTATCTTGAAGAATTGGCACATAATGTAACATAAAGCTGAAGTCAACAGATTTTACTAACACACCTAACAATTTCTGTGTAAAAATACCATATAATGCTGCCATGTTTCTAAAGTAATTTTAAGCCCCTGTAACTTAGCTCTGAATCTCAGATCAATGTTTCTTCAGAAAAAAAAAAAAAAAAATAGCAGAATTAAAAATTTGACCTGGGGAAGTTTTTGAAATTGTTGATTTGACATGTAATGGCCCTATGGTAAAGGAGAAACGTGACTGTTTTTGTAAAAAAGTGTTGTGTATGTTGTGTCTTAATTGTAAGTTTTGTACTGCTGCTACCATGGCCAGGTCTCCCTTAAAAGAGATCATTTATGTCAATGGGACTTCCTGGTGAAATAAAGGTAGTACAAATAAGTAAAATAAGAAAACTCAGCAGCGCTCCTTAGTGGTTTACAGTATTTATATACAGTCGTGTTATAGTGGTCTGTTGGCATCTCCAGGTGGTCCTGTTTGGTATTGCAGCTTGAAAAAAATTTATTTATACACATACACATACACATACACAATAAAATTGTTGGATGTGGTACAGCCCTACAATTTAATAGAAAACCACTGAGACTGAAACACAAAAAAGATTACTTAAACATAAAGAATTAAGAGAAAAAGAGAAAACAGACAAACAAGAAGTAACTTTTTTGAGTGTATGTTAAATAAAATCTTTATTCACAATATAACCACTTTATTTGTGTTAAAATGTTTATTTTGCGTTGTAACTCTTAAAGTGTAAGAGACTCAAGCTCTGTGTCAAAATGGCAATTTTTGGTTAAATTTCATGATAAGATTGATGTTATTTCAGAGCACAAATCTCCTCGTTATGACTGACAGGATAATCATGCCTGATCGTCATCGTTTTTAATGGGTGATAGAGCAGTACTGCCAGTACTGATTTTTGGCCGATACATTGTGCATCCCTAACCAGGAATCATTTTTCTAGTGGTTTGATAGCTTTAAGCATCTTACTTTAAGGAAAAAAAAAAAAAAAAAAAAAAAAAAAAAGCTTGTTAATATAATGCAAAACAACAACAACAACACATTGCTTTGATAGTAAACTTTTATTGCATCAGTCAGATGTTATTCAAGCTGCTGCAGTGGGACACAGGTTGTGCTGGTGCAGAAAAGCATGAAAAAAAAAAGCTTGTGAACCCAATTTCAACACATTATTATTTAAAATAACAAGGTATTTTTCAACTTCTTTTTAAATTCAAAATGTCAATTTATATATATATATATATATATATATATATATATATATATATATATATATCTACTTCACACGTGTGATCTTCATGATGATGGACTTCAAAGAATTCCAGTTGTTCTTCCAGTAGTACCAGGTGGCTCCAGTATTCTTTCCTTCCCTTCTTTCTCAAACATATAGTCAGCAGTTGGGTTTGTGTAATAACATTTGTTGTACCAAAACCCTCCTTGATATATCAGAGCACAGCTGTCTCCCGCACGGTCTTGGTCAAAGGTGGAGAACTTCATTTCATTGTGATAATACAAAGAGTCACCTGCAGAAAGGAGAAACTTCCATTATAAAGACACTTTCATTTGGACATCAAAAATAAAATGAATTTTTAAAATAAATAATACAGGTTTTATTATAAGCAGTAGTTTAAACATTATAGTTTAAATACCCCTTTAAAACCCCTTCATTTACCTCATTTCATTTGCTTAAATTCTTTATTATGGAATAACAAACCATTTGTAGTTTGTTTTACCTGCTCCTCCATCTACAAAGCCGCTCACACGCAGTCTGTACCCATCAGCCTAGAAGGAGTCAACATAGAAGGACTTGTACACAGCGTAAGCTTTTTGCCCTTCAAAGTCCTCCAAATCTATTCTAAGTTTATACCGATATCTGCATGTCAGCTGGTGAAGAAACTCTAGAGTCTAGACCTATAAAAACCATAAACTAAAACTGGTTTAATAACTCATAATCACATAATCACACACACACATGTACATACATAATATATATATATATATATATATATATATATATATATATATATATATATAAATGTAACCTTATGTTGAATTCATTATTTTATTTTACTTTTTGGCCAGGTTTAGAAAAAAAAAGAATAAGAAATGTACATGAAAGAAAGAAACGAGAATTATCACCCCTGTAACCCATGTTTTATTCACATTATCCACGCGGAAGAGATTGGAGCGTTCACAGCAGAAAATAAGGGTTATATATATATAGTCAAAAAAATCACTCACCCAGCCACTATTTGTGATATTGTCACACCTGGTTGTCTGCACCACAGTGAGGCATCTAGAGGGTGTCCCTGTGTGGTTTTGTGTTTCTGCCTGTTGTTTTGGTCATGGACTCCATTTCCCATCATGCTGTGTTTTTTATTAGTGTATACCTGGTTCAGCTGTGTTCCATTTCCTGTTTGATTGTGTGTGTATATTAAGCCCCGGTCTGCCATTGTCTGTTGTGAGTTGTTGGTAAATGTTACCTCCTGTGTTTCTTGTGAGACCTGCTTGGTTCTGTCATGTATTTTGGACATATATCTCTGTGGATTATCATTAAAAGATCTCACACTGCATTTGGATCCGCTGCCTGTTGCCTGATTGTGCTCAAACGTAACGGAACAACTCACCGCAACAAGGGATCCAGCAGTTTCCATCATGCGCCCACGACAAGGTACTTATTGTGACCCTTTAAAGAAACTCTGTTCCATTTATCAAAGAGGACGTAATATTGAGGCTTATGTGGAGTTTAGTTTCAGTCGCATTTAGTGCTCTCCTAGTGCTAGCACTGTTTCCCAAGTTTGAGTTCCTAGTTTCCTGTGTTCCTTTGTATCCCGAGTTCCTAGTTTCCTAGTATTCTGAGTTCCTAGTTTCCCGTGCTTGGTATTCTCGCCTGGCCATCTCGTTTCATCTGTCTAGCCGCCTGCCTTTCTGGACTCATGCTCGTCATAAGGATTATTCTTCAGTCGCACGTTATGGATTATGTTCGCCGTTGATCGACCCACGCCAGCCTCACGGACTTCTCTTGTGCCTCCCTCCGCTGTACCTGTTTATTATTGTTCTGACCATGTCTTTGCCTCGTCCATTCAATAAAAGCTTGTGCATGGATCCCCTCGCCTCTCGTCTCCCTCTCCACATAACAGATATATTGAATAGTGAATATAAATTGTTTATGTGGTAAAAATTATTTTTATGATATTGCTAAATAGTGTTTAATTTCCTATTTGTGCTTAAAGTGTATTTATCAAATTCATTATTGTGTCTGGGTTATGCATTACGTTTATCTTAATCTGGAATGTCTTCATTGTATGAAATATCAGATACAAGGGATTGAACAACACTGAACATGTGGTTAATATCCCAGTTGTATTCTTGCGTGTGCTTATGTCTACATTGAGTATCTTATCCTGTTTCAAAAAACATGTGATTTATTGTCACTATGTCATCTGAAAATGAGACCCGTCTTCTTTTTGAGATTAGAGCATGTGAACTGTGTAGAGAGAGCTTGTCAGCCTGTTGATCGTACTTAATTCTTCTATTGGAATGAAAATTGTTTGAAGTCACTCATGTTTACATTCAGTCATTACTGGGAAAGAGTGATGCATGTTGATGTTGTAATTTGCTGAGTTTTTGTTATATGCATATGCTTTTATTCATTCAAAGTAAATACACCATTAATGAAGCCATCACTGCAACGCTCTTTTTGTCCCATTGTACTTTATTCCTCTTTTATACTTCTTCTCAGGAGTACTACATATTCACCTTTATTATCAAAACCATTTTTATAACTCTCCCACGGCCTATTAAAATTCACTTCTCCTACCATTCGCCTGAGAAACACCTGAAACATTCAGTTTGGTTTTCTTTTTACGTTTGTGTGTCTTACTATCAGCCATGATTATTCAAATCTGTTAATTAAAAGGCTGTTTATATGCATATCCGCTAACTGTTTACGAAAAGCACACATGTAAGAGGTTGACAATTAGCTGAACATATACTTGTTTAATTAGTGACACTTAGCCTGCATTTTAAAATCTTTATTTGAATGTGGCAACATGTTTATTTTTAAACCTTCATTTGAATATGACAGCAATATCACGTTCTACAATATTTCTACAAACAAATCTCTGACAGAGACCCTTCCCCTGTCAGCCAATCACTGTGTGCATAGTTAGTAAGCATGCTGACATCATCCATAGAAATGAGGTCAACCCTGCCCTTACTCTTAAGACTTCTCTTTATTCCTCAGTAAAAGTTTGTCTTGGCAGCTTTGTGAATAGATTTTAAGAGAAAATTCTTAGCTAAAAACATTTATTGCTATATAGGAGAACTCTTAGTGGTAAGATAAAATCTTTTGTGAATACGGGCCCCTGATCTCTTCTGGAAGCTGGTTCTACTAAGCGCTAAGCGTGGCATAATAGCTAAAAGCTATTAGCTTCTAGCTGACTTGAACCTAATGATCTGAGTGGTCTAATAGGCTTTTAAGTGAGCATATCTGCAATGTATTTAGGTCCTAGGCCGTTTATAAAAGAGTAATAGTGCTTTAAAATCAATCCTGGAAGCCAGTGTAGGGACCTGAGGACTGGATGTTTTTTTTAAGCCCAGAATGTCACAAAAACACTCACCTAGCCTGTATTCGACTTCTTTATTACCAAAACCCCATTTATAACTGTCCCACGTTCTATAGAAATTCACCTCCCCATCCAGTCGCCTGAGAATCACCTGAAACATTCAGAAATCATTCATCACTTTCATGTCATTTACCTCGTGTTTGAAGTGTACAACCTTTAACATAAATTCTGTTGTATGATTCCTGAGTGATTGACAGTTTTTCTACATATATAAAGAGCACAAATAAAAGAATTGAGTGACTATTTGAATAATAGCTTAATAGAAATCATGGTGTCATTTACACTGGGGTGCATCTGATAATAAAATATCCTTTTGCAAGATAAAACACACTGAATTGAAAACCCCTCAAGAAAAACATTATAGGGCTAGTTCACCCAAAGATTTTTTTTTTTCTTTCATCTTTCATCCTTATATGAGTGTCATGCTTGCAGTGTCATGCTGTTGGCTTGCTGTTAATTCTGTTGAACAGAAGGTACGAAGCAAACTATGTGCTTAACCGCTATAATGTTAACACTGATTTCACATTAAAGTTGTGTTCATTACTATAGTAAAAGTAGGAGTTCACATGGCTTTTTATTTCAAGTGAATACAAAATAAAGACCCTCAATCTCATATCACAGTATGCGCACCACCTGATCGTCTCACGTTTGCACTAATCATTTGTTCCACAAGGTGGCAACAGTGGCCTTGGTTGTACTTTCACAGTACAAAACAAAACTTTAATCCTTCTACACACTGCACGATTTTAGCAATCATATAAGATCATTGCTGATCACCCTGTGTGACATGGATGTAATAAACTTGGGAACGACATGCATGTAAACTGTATGAGGGTGACACCTAGTGACTCGTAGGCTACGACACACGTTGTAGTTTTTATGTGTGCTGAAAAAAGTAAACCCAGCGAAAGAGAAAGGAATAAGAGCTTGAGGTAAGCAGTTTTAAGTTTTAGCACCATGTCACATTTTTATTGGCTGGTCAGTAAACGTGGGTCGTGGCAGCAAACACACCCTGTACGATGATCAGGCTGAATTTCTTTGAACCTCTCGCACTGTACGACACAGGACCACAGATCAGGAGCCACAATCACAGAAATTGGCACAGTCGTTTCATGATGCCAATCTTTCACCTGGAACAGCCGAAAATCATGCAGTGTGTTTTGGGCTTAAGAGATGGAACAACAACAAAAAAGCATACACTGCAAAAACAACCAATGCTCACACTGACAAGCCCATTACTACAATATTGGAGGTTATAATTAGCAACAGAGATCAAACTATGCTATTCAACTGCCATTTCATTGCAGATATAAATAACAGTAAAACCTGAGATTTTGTATACAGCTCAATTGACCCTTTGCAAACAGCTTGACTGACAGGCGATTTGACCAATCAGAAAGCTGAATCTGCCATTTTGTCTGGCAAACAAA
Organism: Cirrhinus mrigala; assembly: GCA_036247105.1. Taxonomy (NCBI): domain Eukaryota; kingdom Metazoa; phylum Chordata; class Actinopteri; order Cypriniformes; family Cyprinidae; genus Cirrhinus; species Cirrhinus mrigala. The sequence continues at coordinate 1,463,658 of CM070020.1, read as the reverse complement.
TCAGACAGGAGAGCATGGCCCCGTCGGGCCACGACTGAGGTGAGTCCCCTTGAGCAAGGCACCGATCCCCTAATTGCTCCCCGCGCGCCGCAGCGATAGCAATATGGCTGCCCACTGCTCTGGGTGTGTGTTCAAGGTGTGTGTGTGAGTTTGTTCACTACTCGCTACTGCGTGTGTGCACTTGGATGGGTTAAATGCAGAGCACAAATTCTGAGTATGGGTCACCGTACTTGGCCACACGTCACGTCCTTTCCTTTCCTTTCCTTTCCATTTTAAAGCTGAGACCTTGTTTCATACCAGAAGTAACCTGCACTGTCTTGTCTGTTGGCATGTTTTCAGTCTTTACTTTGCTCCACAAAGTATTTTTCACAGCGTGAGAACATGGTGTAGTGTGAGAGCGGCATTTCAGACATAGCAACAGTAACTAAGGAGGGTGGATTTTTGTGAAGAGTCAGTTGCTCATAGGTTAATTTAAGGATCATATTTTTTTAAAAAAAGTAACATGTTAGCTAATACATTTACTTTTGGCTTTAATATTGGTATTGTTTAGTAACTGTATGGATGTTATCAAAACATTCTTTGAACATTTTTGATCGCTGAGTAAATGATGCTCGAGGCTTTGTCTTGTGTGCCTTAGATTGCCACACTGGTGATCAGAACCTCTAAAGAAACTTCAACTTCATTGTTTTACTCAAATAACTTATCAGATTCTGTCTTTCAATGGCGGAAATTTTTTCTCCCTTCAAATCTTTGTTCATTTGTACACATTCTACTAAATATAAGTTCATACTGTCACAATCTCTAGCTGGATTGACTGTGAGCTGTACTAGAGGGCAATCCATTCCTGATACTTGCCATTGTTTCCTGGACTACATTTCCCATGTGTTCCTTGCCCCTCATGTGATCATGTTATTTGCTGCCCTTGTCTGTGTGTTATGACCTGATTGGTTCCTTGGTTGCTTGTGTCTTGTTCTTATTGGTTGTTTTTTTGTCATGTGTTCTCATTGTCTAGTATAAAAGCCACTTATACAGATATTTAGATTCCTGATTATTGTACAGCCTTTCCTAGTTCCTGTGATTACCTTTCCATGTTTCCTAGTTTTCCTGTGTTTTGATCCTTGGACTGTGTCCTGTCTGTTTCTTGATTGTTTGCTGCCTGCCCTGACCATTGCCTGTTTATTGGATTACTCTGCCCAGATTATACTGTTTGCTGACCTCGTTTGTATAATGAAGCCTTGCATTTGGATCCCCAACTCCGTTGTCACGACTCCCACGTTACACATACTAAAGTAAGCCTATGTTTTCCTTTTACATACAACTATATATTTAAACTTTTTTTTTTTTTTTTTGCATGTTAGACTAATCCTACTTATGATATTACATATTGTACATGATTTTACAATAAACTGTTTGTTAATTCATATATAAAACCTATTTATCTGGTAAATACAACACATAAAACAATAACTTTGATATTGCTTCAGACAGATGTAATTCCAGCTGCTGCAGTGGGAAATAGAGGTTTTGCTGGTGCAGAAAAGCATGAAGAAATGTTCAATTTCGACATATTTTTATTTTAGAGCACAAGGAATTTTTCAGGAACCTGTCAAATTCTTCTTTATATATTTTTAAACAAGACAATATGAGTGGAGCTATGTAATATTTCTTGACATTTTGAAATATTCATCTTAAAAAGCCAAGGGACTTATTCGTCAATATTTTAAGAAAGATCCACATGTATGCATAGAAGTTGTAGATACACACACACACACACACACACACACACGCACACCTGTAAGGCGATGCTGTGAGGTGATTCTCCTGTGTTTGTGAGAGAACTGTTTTCTGCACCTCCTCGTTCTCCTCTGGGTGAACAGAACAGGTGGAGTAAAGAACCGCTCGAACCTGAGGAACTACACACACACACACGAAAGCAAAACGATCACACACACTGCAAAGGACCATGACTGTCTGTTCACTGACAGACTGCAATCGATTCACGCCGGCCGTTAATTAACGCTGTGTTAACAGGAATCTGCAGGGAGGGGCTGAAGCCTCTTCACGCTCAATAACCGCTGATGAAACGATCTCACACACACACACACACACAAGCTGCAGTGAAGCATATGTAAAGGATGGAAACTCCTGCTCTACTTCACACGTCTGATCTTCATGGTGATGGACTTCAGAGAATAGTAGTTGTTCTTCCAGTGGTACCAGTTGGGTCCAATAGTCATTACCGTACTTTCTTTCTCCCTCAAATAGGGACCAGTGGGGTTTGTGTTATAACAACTGTTGTACCAAAACCCACCATGATAGTTTATAGCGCAGTTGCTTCCTGCATTATCTTGGTCTTTGTCAAAGGTGGTGAACTTCATTCCATTGTGATAACTCAAAGAGTCACCTGTAGAAAGGAAAAATTTCATTATAAAGACACGTCTAAAATAAAATTACTTTTTTAAATAAATGATATAGGTTTTATTAAAAAGCATTAGTTTAAACATTTATGGTTTAAAAGTCCTTTAAACTCCTTTATTACTTTATTCTTTTATTCTAAATTCTTCGTTATGGTAAAAGAAACCGTGCATTTGTTTGTTTCACCTGCTCCTCCATTTACAAAGCCGCTCACATGCAGTCTGTACCCATCAGCCTCAGAGCTCACAGAGAAGAACCTGTACACAGCGTAAGCCTTCCGCCCTTCAAAGTCCTCCAAATCTACTCTGAGTCTATACTGATTCCTGTGCGTCAGCTGGTAAAGAAACTCTAAACCTGTTAAAAACATGAAATGAACCTGGTTTAATAACAAATATAATCTGCATTTATACTGCAGTCCTGATTAAATGCCCATGTTTTACATGTCTTTGATTGTTTAGTCTTTGTCTGTTTGCCTTTTTAAGCCGAAAATGTCACAAAAACACTCACCCAGCCAGTAATCGCCCTTTTTATCACCAAAACCCCATTTATAACTCCTCCATGGCCTGAAAAAATTCACCTCATCGTCCGTCCGCCTGAGAATCACCTGAAACATTCAGAAATCATTCATTGCTTTCACACATCACATTATTTCACATCATTCATCTTTTTCAAAGATGTTTAAGGTGTACAATTTTTGTTGTGCAAATGTGCAAACAAATGTGAATTCTATTGTGTGATTTCTGAGTGATTATAATGACTGTTTTCCAACATATATATAAAGAGCAGAAATAGCACCACTGAGCGATTATCTGCATAATGGTTAAAAAGAAATGTTGTCGTTCACACTGGGGCCCATCTAATATTAAAATATCTGTTTGCAAGATAAAACACATTGAATTGCTTACAGTCCAGTGTCCTTGATCATTTAGTCCACCAGAGACCATCTCACAGTAGACCTGCACCGGTCCATCTATTGTGGTGATGGTGTACACGCCACTGGTAGTATATCCACTCGTATAAACATCAGAGCAGTCTTTGGCACGAAGAACATCAGATTTGACCACATCAGCGCCCATCAAGACGGAAACAGCGCAGACAAACACAGCAACACCTGAGAGACACAAACTCAAGATCTGAGCCTGATGTTTGACGTCTGACAAAATCACACTCACATTCTCACATACAGAAACTCACAATCATGTTTGTGATCATCACTTCAGACGTCCAGCTCAGAGGATCAGGTGCACCTGAAATACAGTTCAGACAAATACAATCACTCCATTCTGTCATTTTCTGAAGAAAGAAACACCATTTTCAAAATGACCAGAATCAAACTCACCATATGGGCTGAGAATCTTGTGAATGTTCAGATGACAGATGCGTCTTTAAATATCTTTCTGATTGTCAGGATCCTCCTCTTTATCTGACACTTACAAAACAAACTTCATTATCTGACAGTCATGAGTTCAGTTCCATAAAAAGACACATTTCTGTTCATTTGGCAACCTGCTTTATCATCCTCAGAAGAACTGAAAAGGAAATTTATTTCAACATTGCTTTTCTCTGATTGCGACAAACGCCTCAAGAAAAACAAAAGTTAAAGGGCTAGTTCACCCAAAAAATGTTGTCATCATTTATTTACCCTCATGTTTCAAATCTGAGTGAGTTTCTTCCTTCTGTTGAACATAGAATAAGATATTGTGAAGAATGTTGGTGACCAAACAGTTGTTGGTAGCCAGTAGAACTATCGCTTTAAAAAAAAGCCCTTACTGTTCATTCATTTATTGAAAGTGAAGATTTTAGCTTAAGTGCTTGCTGACTTTTCCTCATCACTTTACAATATGCAGACATTCAAAAAAATAACTGTTGATGTTGGTGACTGTAATTGAACACCATTGCAGTGTCATTCTGTCGGCTTGCTGTTAATGCTTTGTGTAGCGTGTGCGTGCGTGTGTATTAGGGATGTCACAATACTCAATATAATATCGAACCACGGTTCAATACGCGCTTGTGAATTGCAGTTTTTCGGTTTTGCATTAAAATAATTCCCTTGTTTTATTTCTCTCGAAATTCGCCATGTGTGTGCCTGTGATTTCACGTGCTGAGATGAAATCACCCGTTTATATTTGAAAAAGCAACACTAGCAGAGCATCTTCCCTTCTAATGAAATGCAATCATAAGCCATTCTAAACTTGTTGTCCAACAAAAGAGAACATTATAGCTTATTTTTACTTCACAGGATCAGTTGAGTGTTTGAAATAACTTCCTTTTGTGATCTGATGTGGATTCTTATCATAGAATGAGGCAGAAAATATATTCTATAGAGGGTATGCCGTCACTTTCTCGCTGGGACACACCCCCTCTGCCGGATTGAGTGGCAAAACGGCCTTCAGCGTAAATGGATTTAATAGGGAAGATGCGAAAACGCGAGTAAAACAAACGATAATCAGTTTAAACGAAAGGTTGCTGAACTTGATATAATGTTCCTAACAACTTAACAAATATCCAGTGATCAATGGATATTGATGCAGCCAAGAATCGTGTTTTCTAACACTTCTATGTGTCTGATTTTGACGCCAGGGAAAATAAATAAAGCAAATTTGGCTGTGAACTCATTTTGTAAATGCAAAATAGGTTGGTCTAAACCCCAGTGATCACTTATATCGACGATATATATATCGTCATATAGTACAGTTGAAAAACGTATATAGTTTTTGTCAGTGTTTATTTAAAAACATCCAGTTATGCAGAATTTAAGATGGTAAATATTTAGTTGATGACTTGTCAATACGGTATGCTATAATACAATATATAGGATATGATTTTACTGCACAATTCAACATATTAACATGAAATGATAACTGCAAATCCTTGTTTCGCTGCCTGAGACCATTTGTTTCTTTGAATTGTGGCAATTAATTTGCTTCTCTTTTCAGTAGCTTTCAGCAGTCTGTAAAAAATATACCTCAGGTTTCTTGTCAAATCTCTTTGTACAGTCAACTGCAAAGCTCGTTCTGGTTTTATAGGTGTTTTGTGTGTTCTGTCGCAGCATTCGCGTTGAAACCAATGCTGCCACTCAGTGGGTGGAGCCACAGCCACTCGTCACATGCATACCGTCTATACTGTATGTCGATTAGCAATGGCTTACAAATATACCTAATCGTTATGAAAATATCTGAGATGGCCTCAGAACACAGATAAACCATATACTATTGCAGACGAGTGTTTATTGTCCTTATGTTTCATCATTCAAAATGTTTAATGTTATATCTTGTTTTTATTCAGTTACAGCAATAGCCATGCCTTTATCCATATTAGAGATTTCCTGGCTGGAAGGACATCCACGCATATGTGGATTTTCTGCATGAGGGCACCCTCTGGCATCCAGTACGAATGAAACCCATCCTATTTTGCATAAAAAATCAGAAAAATAATACCACTCTCAAAATAAATATTAAGCACACATATAATAATCCATGCTTTTTCCAGTGTAGAGAGGTTTACAGGAGTCTTTTGTTGCTAATTAGATGCAAAAAAAAAAAAAAAAAAAAAAACACACTGATGTGGCAAACTATCAGAACCGAACCGAACCAAAAACCGTGGTTAAAAACCGAGGTACGTACTGAACCGTGGACTAACCATAGGATGTATTGTTGCATTCCATATATATATATATGTATATATATATATATATATATAATATATGTATATCCTATATATCTGCTAAATATATATTATCCTATATATCCGCTAAAAAAATTTACTTTTAAAAAAGTAACCTAACAACGACTACACATTATGCTGCCTCTGAAGTCTGTCCGAAACTGTTTCTAGAGTTGCCTTCGCAGCCTTCGAAGTCACTGCCTGATAAGGCAGCGAGGCAGCTGAATAGGCTTTCGGAAGCAGCCATGATATAATTTCAGCTCTGTTGTTTTTATATGAAAATAAATATGCTGAACAAAAGTGCTCGCTATTTAATTCCATACGAAAGGCGTATTTATCATCCATTTTTACTTTAATACAAATGTGCATTTTAGATTTTTATAGAAATATGACAACAATCACATATCTCACGCAGAGATCGCACTGGCATAGTGTTTGGGAATATTAACGCATAATTTAAACACATAACTACATGATATAAGATTAAAAAATAAAACATTTTAGAAAAGATCGGCAACATCACGGTTGTCTGAACCAATGAGCATTACGTTGTGTCCTCAGCCAGTCGTTTCCCATCGTGCTTTTGGTCAACGCAGTCGGTGGAAAGTTACTGTGCTCGACTGCTCAATCTGACACAGCCGCCTCGCCATCGCGAGAGTTTTTTGGCACACGTCAGCATGACATCAGAGCAAAGCGGACGTAACTCAGACACATTTCTTACCGGCATGCATCTCGTGGTGATCACGGGTGATCGGTTCTGTGCAGAATTTGCTCATCTCAAACGAGCCTAGTATAAACCCCAAACATGTGATTGTTGTCACGCAAAAAATCGCGAAACAGCCGTGTCATCATCAGAGCTTCTGTAGCCGCTCTGAAGAAACTATGCCAGCTGAGTCAACCCGCTGCTCTCGAATCGCTGTCGTGGTACTTTGATGCCACACGTGACAGTCATGAGGCATCAGCGGCATCTCAAGTCAGACAAAATTTCTAACCAACATGCACTGCTTCAAGTCAGAATTTGATCAAGCTGCACTGCATTAAGTCAAACACACCTATAGAAAAACAAGAAACCGCATCATATGACCCCTTTAAAGGGCTAGCTCACCCAAAAATTTAAATTTTGTCATTGTTTATTCACCCTTATGTTGTTGCAGACGTGTATTAGTTTCTTTCTTCTGTTGAACAAAAAATAAGATATTTTGAAGAATGTTTGTGACCAAACAGTTGTTGGTAGCCAATTGAACGATCCCTTTAAGAAAGCCCTTATTGTTCATTCATTTATAATTGAAAGTAAAGATTTTCTTAGCTTAAGTCATCTTTTCCTGATGACTTTATGATATGAAGACATTAAAAAAAAATCATTCACTTATTGTTGCAGTGTCATGCTTGTAGTTTGCTGTTAATGCTGTTGAACAGACGGTACGAAGCAAACTATGTGCTTGACCACAATAATGTTAACACTGAAATGCACTGGTTATCTTTCAGTGAGATGCACATTAAAGTTGTGCTCATTACTATAGCAAAAGTAGGAGCTCACATGGCATTTTATTGCAAATGAACATAAGATAAAGACCATCATGCTCATATTATGCAGATGTGTATATCATGCAGACCTGATCTCAAATATTCTGTATAATTTAATATAGTTATTAAGAATAATCACCAGTGAAGAAACCAAGAGAATGAAAGAGAAACTGCTGAACATGTGGATTCTTACTGATATTATTAATAAGATCCAGTCCAACTGGTAGTGGAGAGTGGGGATGGTTGCAACATGGCTTATTTCTTTATTCAGGAATGAGGATGATAATTACAGAGGATGATAACAGGCCTACTGCACATGCTCAATAATCCCTCATCCTTCCTGGAAGAAATCAGCTACGTTTAGCCATTCTTTCTACAAAAAATAAATGTCATTACCAATTTTTTTTTTTAAATGATCGAATTTATTTGTCATACTAAGTAGCTTGCATGAAGCATAGTGAAATCATATAATTTTAATTTGAACAAGTTGCAAAATGAACCAACTTCTCCTTCTGTGACAGCTAAACCATGACTCGCTGAAAGATATTCAAGATTGGCTTAGCATTGCTAGATCGCTAGTGTGGTGAAGTGGAAGCACAACAATGACTTTGATGAATTGAAATCTTCATATCAGATGTTTTGAAACTCTTCAGGGGCCATTGCAACAAATGGGTGCCATTTGCTTGTTGCAAAAAATAAATAAATAAATCTCTCTTTTTTAATGTTTTGTTGTTGTTGTTGTTGTTGTTGTTTTTGTTGTTTGTTGTTTTTTGCTGGGTGCATATGTAGTGAAGAGTGTTGAACATTGACTAGTGAGCTGACCTGCTGGTAGAAAAGGCCAAATCATGTTTCTGTTTAAATCTAGTGGTTTGCAGAGGTTTTTGTTAGGGTTATGTTTATGGCTAGAGGATGGGTTTTACTTGTATTTGTAATAACTTGTGTTACGGTAACCAGGGGTATTATAGATTTATTTTTAAATAAATGTATTCAAAGCTGAATAAAAATGATTTCTGATGGATTTTCAAAATTTATATTTTATTTTAAAATGTGGCATTAGTAAAGCCAAGTTACAGCCTTAAAAATGATTTCAGAAAGATGGCAACATCATAATGTTATTTTTACACAGAGATTTGTTGGTCTGTAAGTAAAATCTGTTGACTTTAGCAATTTGTGGTACATTGTGTGCCAATGGTGACCATTCAAAAAAAAAAAAAAGTTTTTCTCAAGTTTGCATGTCAAGTATTAAACGTATCTTAATGCTCTTTTAGATATAGGGTCTTAACAAACTGTCCTTTTGGTGTCTTTTGGTGTCTGTTAAAACAACTGCATTGGTCATAAATATCCTTTTTCCAAAGTTTTTTTTTTTTTTTTTGAGAGCACAAAGCTCCTCGTTAGGACTGACAGGATAATCATCCCTGATCATCAGCTGTTTTTAATGGCCGATAGAGCAGATCATTGTTTTTACTGGCCAGTGCTGATTATTGGCATGCATTGGTGCATCTTTAACCAGTAATTTTTTTTTTAGTGGATGGATAGCTTTAAGGATCTTACTTAAAACAGCAACTTGTTAATACAAGGTTAATACAATGCCAAAAAAAACAACAACAACACATTGCTTTGATAATAAACTTTTATTGCATCAGTCAGATGTTATTCAAGCTGCTGCAGTGGGACACAGAGGTTGTGCTGGTGCAGAAAAGCATGAAAAAAAAAGCTTGTGAACCCAATTTCAACACATTATTATTTAAAATAACAAGGTATTTTTCAGCTTCTTTTTAAATTCAAAGTGTCAAATTCTTTTTAGAGATATAGTTCCATACAAGACAATATGAGTTAAGCTATTTCATATTTGTGGTTTCTTCATGTTTTGAAATATTTTTCAACCCCTGCTCTACTTCACACGTGTGATCTTCATGATGATGGACTTCAGAGAATTCCAGTTGTTCTTCCAGTAGTACCAGGTGGCTCCAGTATTCTTTTCGATTCCTTCTTTCTCAAACATATAGTCAGCAGTGGGGTTTGTGTAATAACATTTGTTGTACCAAAACCCTCCTTGATACATCAGAGCACAGCTGTCTCCCGCACGGTCTTGGTCTTTGTCAAAGGTGGAGAACTTCATTTCATTGTGATAATACAAAGAGTCACCTGCAGAAAGGAGAAACTTTCATTATAAAGACACTTTCATTTGGACATCTAAAATAAAATGAATTTTTAAAATAAATAATATAGGTTTTATTATAAGCATTAGTTTAAACATTATAGTTTAAAAATTCTTTTAAATCAACTCCTTCATTTATATAATTTCATTTGCTTAAATTCTTTATTATGGAATAAGAAACCATTTGTAGTTTATTTTACCTGCTCCTCCATCTACAAAGCCGCTCGCATGCAGTTTGTACCCATGAGCCTCAGAGTCCACAGAGAAGGACTTGTACACAGCGTAAGCTTTTTGCCCTTCAAAGTCCTCCAAATCTACTCTAAGTTTATACCGATATCCGCGTGTCAGCAGGTGAAGAAACTCTAGACCTATAAAAAACATAAACTAAACTGGTTTAATAACTCAGTACATAAGTATATATATATATATATATATATATATATAGTAAAAAAAAATCACTCACCCAGCCAGTATTCGCCTTCTTTATTACCAAAACCATTTTTATAACTCTCCCACGGCCTATTGAAATTCACTTCTCCGTCCATTCGTCTGAGAAACACCTGAAACATTCAGAAATCATTCATCGCTTTTACACATCACATCATTTCACATCATTCATCTTTTAAAAATATGTTTAAGGTGTTCAATCTTTGACAAGCTTTGTTTAGCAACAAATGTAAATTCTGTTGTGTGATTTCAATGACTGTTTTCCAACATGTATAAAAAGCACAAATAAAAGAATTGAGCAACTATCTGAAAAATAGTTTATTAGAAATCATGTTGTCATTCACACTGGGGTGCATCTGATAATAAAATATCCTTTGCAAGATAAAACACATTGAAATACATACCAACCAGTGTCCTTGGTCATCTTGTCCGCCAGAGGCCATCTCACAGTAGACCTGCACTGGTCCATCTATTGTGGTGATGGTGTACACGCCACTGGTAGTGTGTCCACCTTCATAAATGTCAGAGCAGTCTTTGACACGAAAACAATCTGACTGCACCTCTTCATTTCCCATCAAGACAACAGGAAACAGCGCAGACAAACACAGCAACACCTGAGAGACACAAATTCAAGATCTGAGCCTGATGTTTGACGTCTGACAAAATCACACTCACATTCTCACATACAGAAACTCACAATCATGTTTGTGATCATCGCTTCAGACGTCCAGCTCAGAGGATCAGGTGCACCTGAAATACAGTTCAGACAAATACAATCACTCCATTCTGTCATTTTCTGAAGAAAGAAACATCATTTTCAAAATGACCAGAATCAAACTCACCGTATGCGCTGAGAATCTTGTGAATGTTCAGGGGATGGATGCGTCTTTAAATATCTTTATGATTTGTCAGGATCCTCCTCTTCGATTCTGTAAAAGGACAAGCTTTTGTTTATTTGCCAACCTGTTTTATTGTCATCAGAAATTTGTTTCAACATAGATTTTATCTGATTGCAACAAATTCACCAAGACAAAGGGGAAAGGGCTAGTTCACCAAAAATTGTTGTTAGTAGCCAATAGAACCATCACTTTAAGAAAGCCCTTATTGTTCATTTATTTATAATTAAGAGTAAGGATTTTCTTAGCTTAAGGTGTTTGGTGACTTTTCCTGGTGACTCCTGGAGACATTCAAAAAAAATCATTAACATGACGTTCCAGGGGCACTTAAAGGGGTCATCGGATGCCCATTTTCCACAAGTTGATATGATCGTTGATATTTAGGATCTTAATGAAAAGTCTATAATATACTTTGGTTAAAAAATCTCAATGGTTGTGTAAAACGACACCCTTTTTACCTTGCCAAAATCAGCTCTGCAAAATTCATCCTGTTCTGGTCGAGGTTGCTTTAAATGTTAATGAGCTCTGCTCACCCCGCCCCTCTCTTCTCTCTGTGGAGTGACGAGCCTGTTTACTTTAGCCGCATTTAGCCGCTAAACTTGCTAACTAGTACGTTATTAGGAAAGGCAATCGCAAAGATTGGAGATATTCTTGTCTAACTTACATCCCTGCTCCGGCATCGAAACAATGGAGGTTACTGGACTGTTACAGCTGATTTAAGGCGGGTCTGAGGTAATACACCCATGTCAATCAACAATCGTGGGAGCGGCCTTGGTGTGACGCCACATCTGAGAATGGCTCGGTTTAAAATGGGGGATATTATTTTTACAGATTAATTAAAAACCACTGCATGGATTTTTATCATTATAGGGTAGATTTGTACATACACTGCCAACACACATTAATGTTCAAACAACATGTAAAAGTGAACTTAGCATCTGATTGCCCCTTTAAGGGGGCAGGGGCTCTTAATCTTAATGTTATTTTAACATTCCAAACTTTCAGTTTTTAAGCATTTTTCCTTAGTTATGTGAACATTAAGGAAACATTCCATTCTATAATTTTCTAAATATTATGAGAATGTTACTTTTGAATGTTCTTTGAACATTCTGAAACAAGCAGTAACACGTTTCATGAACAATGTAACATTTTTACACATTATTGAAGAGCAGAGAACTTTGAACAAGCATTCTGCTTAACTTAATGTTTGTTTAGAACTTTGAGAAAACCTCGCCAGAATGTTCTGAGAATGTTAGTTGGGTGAACAGTAAACTAAACCCCAGAACAAGTGTTTTCAAATGTTATGTGAACTTTCTGTAAATATTAAGTAAAAGAAAATGTGTTATTATAATAGTGCATTTACTTTTGTCAGTTTTGTACTTTTCATTTGCCATCATTAAAGTGTATTAAATAAGCTGTATCTCTGCTGTTTACATGTTAACCACTAAAGTTTTCTAAAGATGCCAGTAAACCATGACTTGCTGAAAAATGATCAAGATAGGCTCACCATTGCTAGATCGCTGGCAAAATAATTGTGAAGCACAACAATGACTCTCCACTTTTTCATAACACACGTTTTGAAATTCTTCCAGTGTCTTGAAATGTTGCAATTTTTGAGAACATTATTAAGAGCAACACTTGGAACAAACATTCTAATTAATGTTACTGGTTATGAACAAAGTTATGAACGATTGTTTATAACTTTGAGAGAACCTTGCCAGAATGTATCCTGTTAGCTTGGTAAACTAAACACTGTCTTATGCTCTTAAACACCAGAACGAGTGTTTTCAAATGTTTAGGTGAACTCCTGAGTGAATGTATAACATGTTTAAATAGTGCATTTACTTTTGTCAGTTTTGTACTTGTCATTTGCCATCACTAAACTGAGTTATATAAGCTGTATCTCTGCTGTTTACCTGTTAATTATTAAAGTTTTCTAAAGATTCAAGTGGGTGCAAAACAAAGCGAAATAAACCAACTTCTCCTTCTGTGACAGCTGAACCGTGACCTCCTGAAAAATGATCAAGATAGGCTCACCATCGTTAGATCGCTGGCACGATGGACTTGAAGCACAACAATGACTCAACTTTTTCATAATCGATCTTTTGAAATTCTTCCAGTGTCTTGAAATGTTGCAATTCATCAGTTGCTGAAAATACGGTTTATTTAACAGGTCTATTTGACCTCGCAAGAGTGGTTTAAGGCCCAATTCAGCAAGTTTGACGGTCTTGTATATTTGTCTACATTTACTGGCATCATTTATTAGAAAATATGGTTAAAAGTATGTGGTCATGCCTTCAATGGTTTTGTCTGGCTATGTTCTAGTTATTTCTGTGGGGAGAAATCTTAGACATGCGATGACAGTCTATAATGTATTATATTACATTATTTGAACACCTATTTTTAATATTAGAAATGTTTCTTGTTGTGAGTAGAATGTTATTTTAAGGTTGCAAAAATGTTTTATTCAAGTAAAAATAACATAAGTTTTCTCTCAATGTTATGAGAACATATGTTACAACAATAGCCATCTTTGCACTGCAAAGGTGGAACAGAAGCTGCTTCTGACATGGCATTTGTGTTAATTTACTCAGACTGTTTAATGCTGCTCAAATGTGGCATAAATATATTTACATAACAACTGCAAAATGTTATGAAATAAATGTAGTTTAAATTATTTACCATATATAAATTAATAAAATAATATTTCTTAAAATTACAAAAACAAAGTTTAAGGTTCTGATACCTCTATTCATTTACGCAGAACCAAAGCAGCATCAGAACTGAACTGACTTTAATACTAGGGGTCAGAGCAGCCATATCAAATATTTATATATATATATATATATATATATAAACAGGAACATTCTAAAAAGAATAATAATAAAAAAAAAACAGGAACATACAGTTTGCTGCAAGATAAAAACTAAATTAATTATTGTTGCTTATTGATATTGCAATCATGATTATTAATGTCAGCTATTACAATACATTAAAAAAGTTTTTACATGCCAAATTCGTATAGGCTACAGCAGCAAAACGAGCTGAGAAATGCTCACAGTATGAATCAGTTTACTGCTGTTTTATGCATTAGAAATTAAAGACTTCACATTGGTTCTGTTAAGGTGTTTTGACACAGCCAAGTTAAGGCTGCTCTGAGCCTACTCAAAATTTTGTGTAAAGACGCAATGCTGCATGAAAGCCAGACTTTGCCCCCAGTATCAGAGTTTACAGTTGTAATTGCTGTGCAAATGCATTTATGCCATCTCTGAGCAGCATTAGACTGTGTAATAAATGCCACTTCAGAAGTGCTTCCGTCCCACCTTTGCAGTGTAATTTTGGTATTATTAGCTGCATGCAGAACAATATGCATGATACCCCAAAAATGAGCAAAGAGCATAAATGCAATGCTACCAAGACACATGTCCATGAACTGTACCGTACTGCACAGAGAGAGAGAGAGAGAGAGAGAGAGAGAGAGAGAGAGAGAGAGAGAGAGAGAGAGAGAGAGAGAGAGAGAGAGAGAGAGAGAGAGAGAGAGAGAGAGGCAGGCAGGCGTGTGTGTGTGTTGGTGGTGTGTGTATGAACAGCATGGCCAACATCGCGGTTCAGCGGATCAAACGGGAGTTTAAAGAGGTCCTGAAAAGCGAAGAGGTGCGTTTAACACCGACACACACGTGTGCGTTTCACATGACGGCTGTCAATCATGCCTCATGTCTCACACATGTGCATTTTATCATGTGAGGTGATGCACGGATCAGCTGTGAATCACACACACATGCAGCTGATCCGGACCGAACCCGATGCAGCTGTGTTTTGGCTCGAGCATTAAGATAATGCAGATAATGTGTGCTTGGTTTGTCAGATGGCCGGTTGGGGGGAACATTATGGGGTGTTTGTCCCGTCCAGGCCGAACTGCATTGCTAACGAGTCCAATCCCGCTGAACCGAGTCACATCACAGCTCTGTGCTCTAAATGTGCTTATTTAATAGTTAACAATGCGCTTAATGTTGTGATACAGTGACTTGATGTGCGTTCCTGTGTGTTTATAACGTCTTTAATAAAGGCCTCTGTGTGAATGTGATTAGCCGCGTGCTAACTGAAGGCCAGCTAGCTGCATAAACACACACATTTACTCTTAAAACATCACATCTGACATTATAACAATATTTCTGGACTCACGACAGTTAATATTTGGGTTAGTGGAAGTAGACTGACTGGTTTTTAAACTTTTATTGTAGTTTTACGAAGGTTGTGGTGTGATAGCATCGTAGAGCATTGACAGAATCACGAGTACGATCAAATTAACGATTATTATGATTGTACAAACACGCATTTTCATTAAAATCCCCTGATTAATGTCCACACTGTAAATAATGTTTGTGATAATGTACTAATGCATGTATTGAGTGTGGTGTGAAACTTTTAACATTAAAACTTAGGCACTAAATCTCTGATCCTTCTTTAAATACTCTTTAAACTTAAATAATAGGTGTACTGTTAGTTATAACATACTGTAGTAAGCTGTCAATGTGACTTTGTGAAGTTGTTACAGCTGTCACCCACAAATGAAGTGCCAAAAAATACCATAGTATTACCATGGTACCAAACCCATCATATAAAATCATGTTTTTGTACAATGGAGTGTAATGTAAATACCATGGTATGTGATCTTTCATGCCATTATTTAGCACATGATTCCGTCACTGTACCACAGTTGGTGGTTTTAGCTTTTGGGTATTAGATTTATTGAATTGGTAATTTGGGCTCAGTTCAAAGCTTTTGACTTTGTTTTTGCAACCTTAGAAACCAAATCCAGACTTTTTTAGGCGTTTTCTGCTCTCGTTTTGGCAGAATTTTGTGGAATGGGTTTAAAAATATAACATTTGTAATTTGTTGACTGATTGTTCTGACGTTTTATTTTCACAGACGAGTAAAAACCAAATCAAGGTGGATTTAGTAGATGAGAATTTCACAGAATTGAAGGGGGAGATCGCAGGACCGCCAGACACACCTTATGAAGGTCAGAGAAAATATGTTATTTCTGAAAACTACTTTATCTTAGATGTGTAATAGCATTTTTTTGATTGCAAAGATATCTGCAGCATTTAATACATGCTTTTTGAAGATTTAATTTTCAGACCATCTGCAATACGCAGAGTCCAAATGTTTTACCACACTTGCCTTTTATACCAGTTGTTTAATTGTATTTTGCATTATATTTAATATTCATTTTGTATTTAATGTTACATCAAAGTTGATCTGGTCTTTAGTAATGTTCTCGAAACATTAGCATAATAAATTTATTTATACGTCAATAATGGAATGTTTTTCCTGAAGTTAGACATTCATTTGTTTTAGACATTCAAAACTCGTTTCAGAGAACATTCAAAAGTAACATTCTCATAATGTTTGCAAAATTATAAAATGGAATGTTCCATTAACATTTGCATAACCTTGGAAAAATGTTTTTTTAAAACAGTTAAAAAACTGGACGTCCTTAATGTTCAGAGAACGTTCCGGAATAATGATGTTATAATTCAATGTCAACGTTAGCAAAACATTCTCTGAAGCATTTTTGTTAGCGATGACATGTTGATTTAATGTATTGCTTTGATTTTGGCTCTACTTTTGCATGACTCTTTCTTTGCATGACTTTTTACATGTCCTCTCTTGTTTGTAGGAGGCAGATATCAGCTAGAAATTAAAATTCCAGAGACATATCCATTTAATCCTCCAAAGGTGAGTAAACAGGCAATGATGTTCCTCATCTAGAGCATGATCTGCTGGGTCAAAATACTGCCTAATCTAGTTAAACTAGGTTTGTTGTTATAGACTATTGCAAAGAAACATGTGCTAACATTTGTTATACTAGGGTATAAGACAAAAAACTACATTTATTTCTCAAGGAAAACAAAAACTTTCTATTAGGGCTGTCAAACAATTAATCATGATTAATCGCATACAAAATAAAAGTTTGAGTTTGCCTAATATATGTGTGAGTAATTATCATGAGTAGATATAAATACACACAAATTAATGTACATATTTAAGAGAAATATGTTAAGTACAAAGTATTTGAATTATAATATAAACTATTTAAAAATTATAATAAATACATATACTTGTAAATATTTTTCTAAATACATGAATGTGTTTGTATTTATATGTACATTGTAATTACACACAGTACACACACATATATTAGGCAAACTCAGACTTTTATTTTGTATTACTTTGTATGATTAATCGCTTGACAGCCCTATTTTCTATATAATGTACATTACAAACTTTATATATTATAAAACATATTTACGAAATGTATATAAAAAAAGTAGATATTATGTACATTACATTTTAGGCCAGTGTTATTTTGCTATCAATACTATAGTTTTTTATTTTGAGGTAGATTTTATTTTTATATTTTATACATTATTTATATATATTTTATATATTATATTTATATTTTTTATATTTTAGTAAAAAAAATACATTTTAGTTTTGGTCTTATCTTTTTATTTAACATGATGTCTCTATATATTTATTAATTTTTATTTATTAATTTTAGCTCAGTTGTAGTTATTTTAGCACATCAGGTTAAACTAAATAAAATGAGAAATGTTGCTTTGTTTTTTTTTCCATTTTTAATTTTTATTATTTTTAATGTGTCTGTATAGTTTTTGTAATTTTGTATTTTAGTGCATCAGGTTAAACTAAATGAAAATGAAAAATGTTCCCTTGGCAACTAGCAGAAATAAGATAAGTTTCTTTGTGTTTAATTTTATTACAGTTAAGGTTAACTATATTAACTCTGCTTTAGGTGACACAAATGTGTTTGCACAAGAATCCAAGTTTTTTAAAACAAAATATGGCAATGATCCATCTTAACTTGTTCCTGGTTTAAAATTTTGATGAACTAAGAATAATTTTGCACTCACATTGTGACTCCCTGAATTAAAACTGAATCGAATTGTGAAATTCACTTCTACTATTGACTAATGTGTCTTTTAAAGATACACTCAGAATAATCATTCCACTTGTCTGCTGATGTTTTTCAGGTTCGGTTTATAACTAAGATCTGGCATCCCAACATCAGCTCAGTAACAGGTGCCATTTGTTTGGACATCCTGAAGGACCAGTGGTAAGATCTCACTGAACGCACAGTAGAGATGTGAACAACAGCGAGCTCTGGAACTGAAGCTGTGTGTGTTTCAGGGCGGCGGCGATGACCCTCCGAACAGTCCTACTGTCACTACAGGCCCTTCTGGCCGCCGCTGAACCAGATGATCCACAGGATGCAGTAGTTGCCAATCAGGTAGATGTTTTGGGCTTGTGTTGGGAATGTGCCACAAAACGTGGTGGAAAAATGGCGTTCCTGTAGTGTTGAGGGACCTTAAAAAGTCTCCAGTTTATTAAATTACTGATTATTAAACTTCAAAAGGCAAAGATTAAATGATCTTTGTTTTCTGACTTTTTTTTTGGAAAATTAATATTAAGCAAGGATGCATTAAATTGATCAAAAGTGACAGTAAATACATTTATAATGTTACTAAAGATTTCTATTTCAAATAAATGCTGTTCCTTTGAACTTTTTTATTTGTCAAAAAATCGTGAAAAATAAAATGTATCATGGTTTGCATGGAAATATTCATCAATACAACTGTTTTCAACATTGATAATAATCAGAAATGTTTGTTGAGCAGCAAATCAGCATATTAGAATGATTTCTGAAGGATCATGTGACTCTAAGGACTGGAGTAATGATGCTGAAAATTCTGAAAATAAATTACATTTTAACATTGATTCACATAGAAGACAGCTATTTTGAATTGTAATAATATTTCACAATTTTTACTGTATTTTTGATCAAACAAATGCAGCCTTGATGAGCAGAAGAGACTTCTTTCAAAAACATGTGCATATATATACCATTATAGTTTCACATGAATGACTGACATGGCAAACATACAATTCAGAAAGTGATCTACTAGAAAAGGAGGTACCAGCAATACCAAAAATTACTAGCCAATATAAATAAGCATGTTTTGAGTCTGAATTTGTCATTTCCTCTTTTAACATTCTTTGTTTCCTGTGTGGCAGTATAAACAGAACCCAGAGATGTTCAAACAGACGGCTCGACTCTGGTCACACGTTTACGCAGGAGCTCCCGTCTCCAGCCCAGACTACACACGCAAAATAGACAAGCTCTGCGCTATGGGCTTTGATAAAGTGAGTAAATACACATTTACATCACATATGTATGGAAACTCATTTAAAAAATAAATTAAAAAAATAACGTGCTTGTGACTTTTTATCTTACCTTTTTTTTCTTGCAATTTTAACTATTGAATTGTGAATTGTGAGCCATAAATTGTGAGATTTGCAAGAACAAACTGGAACTGTGAGGTAAAAAGTTACCTTACCTTATGTTTTTTTGTGCCGATGTGGCGAAGATGTAAACTCAGAATTCTGAGAAAAAGTCTGAATTGTGAGAAAAAAAAAGTCTGTTTTGTTTGGTTTTTTTTTTTTTTTCGTTCTGTAGCAGAAACAAGCTTCCATACATGTGTAGGGCCCTATGAAATCCCTTTTTTTTTTCCCCCAAATTCTGTTTTTTCCGTTTTAATTTTTCTGGATTCTGTTTTTTTCCTTTTTAATTTTTCTCAACTCCTTTTTATAGTAAATTAAATTTTATTAATCAAAGAGCATGTCTAATTAATTAACGTCATGAAACTTATACAATTTCACATCAATTTAATAAAGGTTTAACAAAAATGACATGTTTAGGGCCCTATAAAATGTTTTATTTTTTCTCACCATGTTTTATTGTTATCAAATTCTGTGTTTTAGCATGTCTAATCATTTGAATGCATACTTAATTTATTCAAATTTATTCTTAAAATAGCCTTATGAAAGTTTTTTTTTTTACCCTCTGTGTTGTGTATTTAAAATATTCTGGTTATCAAATGAAGGCATAAAACATTTATCTTTTAATTATTGAAAATTAAGCAAACTTTTTTTTTTTCGCAAACAAAGGCCTCAAATTTTAATTACCTCAAACTTCTCTTTCTGTAGCTTTTCTGTGCCAGATATTTGTTCAGAAAGCATGTGATTTTATAATTTTCCACACTATTATGAGGGACAGTAATCGTGAAGCAGTGTATGACTTTGTTATGACAGATGATGTTTGTGCAGCGAGTTTTTCCTCCCCTCAGAATCACTGACATGTGGAACGTTTCTTCTTCTCAGAACGCAGTAATAGTGGCGTTGTCGTCGAAATCCTGGGACGTGGAGACGGCGACAGAACTGTTGCTTAGCAACTGAGTCCAACCTGAGGGGCCAAAGCACCTTATCTGACACAATCCCACCCCGAAATCTCCTCCTCCTCAGTCCAAACTACCTTCATCTTTCTGTCTCTTTCTTTCTTTATCCATCTTTTACCATTCCTCCGTTCAGAATAGTTCATCCCAAACTGAAAATGCCGTCATCTTTATGTTGTTCTTCGGCAGAAGACGTTGAGCTGAATGTTTAAGCTGCTCTTTTCTCTGGTGATTTAGCAGGAAAAGCCTCCACCCGCTTTCCTTGTATAATGCAGATTGGTATGGGAGGTTGAATCCACCATCCAACAAAAAAAAAAGAAAAATTGGTCTTTGTTTCTCACAGTTCTGTAAACAAAAGTCAGAATTGCGAAATATAAATATAACTCAGAATTCTTTTTTTTCTCTTGCAATTCTAAATTTATATCTCATTATTCCAAGTTTTCTTTTTTTTTTTTTTTGGAGACTTGAGACTTTCTCAGAACTGCAAGTTTATATCTTGTGATTCTGGGGAAAAAAGTCAGAATATCATTAAATAAACCCAGAATTGAGGAAAAAAAAACATAAAAACTGCAATATAAAAAGTTGCAGTTACTTTCTTATTATTTTTTTTTTTTTTTAAAAAAAAAAAAAAGCAGGCTTCCATATGTTTTGAACAACATGAGAGTAAGTAAAATTTTTGGGTGAACTGACCATTTCTTCTTCTCTATCTCTTTCTCTCTTTTCTATTGTTTATTTATTTTGGTTTGGATGTGCCTTTTTTCTTTCTTAAATTCATCTTTATCCTCATCTCCCTCAGATGAGTCGTCTGACTCTAGCCCCGCCCCCTCACGCACTTGCCCAATCAGCACTGCGGTCTTTCTCCCTCCTGCACAATCATTGGCCCTTTTATCTGGAAAACCTTTGGGTTCCATTTTTAAAACTCAAACAGTGTCAAACAGACCGTCAAATGGTTCCTTCACTCATAGATGTTAATCTCAAACAGTCAAGACTGGAAAAAACTCACACACACAACAAATATACGAAAGACGAGAGTTCATCTGTAAATAAAGCTATTAAAGTCTGTATAAATTAAAGCAATGTGGCAATGCCTTTATTTATTATTGCTTTGTGGAATAGTGAAATAAACACCAGTTTCATGGCTGAGCACATGATGTTTGGATGATCTGTATTTTGCGTTGACTGCAGGTTCTGACAGTGCAAAAACATTCATAAATAGTCGTATGCTATGAGTATATAATAATGTAGACAGATGTTGATGCAATATTTATAGAAAGAGAGAAAATGTTATTAGAACTGAAGAAGAAACTACAGCTCAATAGACAAATATGCAATTATGCTTTACATCATAATATCAGAATAACAATGAAGAGCTGAATTCTTTTTGATAGTCTAATGTCTTAGTATTGTTTTTCGAGCAATCTCAGACTTGTAGATTACACTGACTGTTCAGATATGAATATATGAAAATATAAGAATCAGAGTTTCCTAAGTTAAAAGTAACCAATGATCTGTTTATAAAATAAATCTGTGAAATTAAAAAATGTCACTGAAATTTACAGTTAAAAATATATATAATGTGTATTAAGTAATACAATGTTAATAA
The DNA here is from genome assembly GCA_036247105.1 of Cirrhinus mrigala. Classification (NCBI taxonomy): domain Eukaryota; kingdom Metazoa; phylum Chordata; class Actinopteri; order Cypriniformes; family Cyprinidae; genus Cirrhinus; species Cirrhinus mrigala. The sequence continues at coordinate 1,441,635 of CM070020.1, read as the reverse complement.
AATTATATATTTATACTTTTTCACTCAGAAATGGCTAGTCATTTTCACAAATAATTACGAAGAAATGTAAAGTAACACATTGAATTAAACGTGAAATTCTTAAGTAGAAACGCTCCAGTAGTATTATCTTTTTTATTCGAAAAATAATTTGCAGTTGACCAATTAACTGTTTTTCTTTGCAGTATTTTATCATTAACATAACATACATTTTCACAAAAATGATTCATTAAAAAAAAGTTACATGTGTTGTTTTTTTATGTGACTGTGAGTAATAATGATATGTAGGCTAAACAATTATTTATTATATTATTTAAAACATAATTTATGGTAAAGTAACATTTTTTGGATGCCATTTTTCAGTTTATTGTACAAGTACTATGATATTATCAGATTCTCATGCACCACAGTAGTAAGTATAATACTGTGACCCTGGACTACAAAACCAGTCATAAGGTAACTTTTTTGTTTGTTTGTTGAAACTGAGATTTATACATCATCTGTAACCTGAATAAATAAGCTTTCTATTGATGTATGGTTTGTTAGGATAATATTTGGCCGAGATACAACTATTTGAAAATCTGCAAAAAAATAAAAATAAATATATATATATATATTGAGAAAATTACCTTTTAAAGTTGAACAAATGAAGTTCTTATCAGTGCATATCACTAATCAAAAATTAAGTTTTGATATATTTACTGTAAGAAATGTACAGGCAGTACTGTAGGAAAATATATTCACAGGACTTTTTACTTTATATGATTTTTGGCATAAAAAAAAAAAAATTAAATCTAAATTTTGACCCATTGTCCATTGCTACAAATATACCCGTGTTACTTAAGACTGATTTTGTAGTCCTGGGTCACAAATTTAGTATATTTTTTTATTTATTTTACCGTCGTGAAGCCATTTGAATTTATATATTTATATTTTGGTAATCATTCAGCACCAAGTACCATAGTATTACCCTTTTTTTTCGGACACACGGCACATTGGTAATGTGTTTTTGGCGGTTTCGGTGAATGTGTTTGTGTTGTTCTAGTCAGCTCTGTCCTCTGGTTCCAGTTCAGACTGATCAGGCCTCTCCGGTTTCCGTCCGTTTTGTCGTGTTTCTGTTGGCTAGATGCGTATCTTGGTGCTGAAAGGACGGATAAACTCAGTCACCTGATCATATGGCCCTTATTCAGATCTCACGGCGGGATTAACACGCGTTTTTAACATCTAAAACTCAACCCAGTGCCAAAAGCGCGCAAGACAAATGACCCAGATTGCATTTCGTTCCCGTGTCAGTTCAGGACAAGATATAATGATAAAGGTGTCATTTCCGTCTCCATCCCCGCATCATCTCCGTTACCTGCCCGCGAGCCCACCTATTGCGCGCATGATTGACAGATGAATAGCGGCGTATCCGGTTACCCGGCGCGCAACGCGACACCCGGAGCTCCAGTGTCCAAAACGCTTGCGCGTAACGGGCCAGAACAGAGCGGGATTATCGGTGAGCTGGATGAAGATCCTCGCTGTCCTGTATGAGGCGGATGATCTGCGATCGGGGTGATGGAGAGGACGCGGCGCTGCGTGGAGATGCTCTTCTTCTCTGCGTTATTGCTGGCTGAAGGTGAGACATGCATATTCATATATATTCTAACCAGATTATACATTAATATTAATTCCAGGCTGGTTTGGTTCTGGTGAACCAATGCGGTTGAGAATTAAGCAATAGCTTTGTACCAGCTAACAATAATACGTTCTAAGATTATGTTCTCTAAACGTTTCCTGAACGTTCAAAACTTGTTTTGGTTATGCGAACGTTAAATGAACATTCCATTTTATTTTGCATGGGGATAGTTACTTTTGAACGTTTTCTGAACGTTCTGAAACGAGTAGTTATTTGAAACAATAGATATGCTGTGGCAACATTTTAAGAACATTATAAAAGAACAAATAACTTTGAAAGAATGTTCTCTTAATGTTACGGGAATGTTTGTTTATAACTTTGAGAGAGCCTCACCAAGTCATTCTCACATTTATGCCAAATATATGTTGTAAACTAAAGCTCAGTTAAATGTCTTTTTGAAATAGATAATATTTAGTTTAAAGCTTCATATAAAATCTATTTAAAAATGTATTTCAGGGGAAAGAAAAAAAGAAAACTAATTTCCATTCTTACAGTAGCCTAAACTTAAAACTTGATTTAATAATGTTTAATTTTGTCTATTAATGCCATGTGTTTATATATATATATATATGTATTTACATACAGTTACAAATTAAATACTTAAAATAAATACCCTGCAATTGTACTGTTAGCATACTAAACTGGTATATCTAAAGTCTGCTAAATTGGGACAACTAACTTTGTACTTAAAGGAACACTCCACTTTTTTTTGAAAATAGGTTCATTTTCCAACTCCCCTAGAGTTATACAGATGTGTTTTACCGTTTTTGAATCCATTCAGCTGATCGCCGGGTCTGGCGGTATAGCACTTTTATGGCTAGGAACTATACTCTCATTCCGGCGTAATAATCAGGAATTTTGGTGCTGTACCATGGGTGCAGCAGGTGCAATGATATTACGCAGCCGTCAACTCTGCATCTACACAAACTTAGTGCCGGTCACTTTCAGGCGCTGCGTAATATCATTGCGCCTGCTGCACCCATGGTACGGCAGCAAGGTTCCTTGATTATTACGCCGGAATGAGAGTATAGTTCCTAACCATATCAGCCTAGAAAATCGCAACTTTTCATTTTCCGTCAGTCTTAGTACACGATGCAACTACAGAAGAGTCAAGTATTAAATAGGAAAAATATCGAAACTCTTTAGTCATTTTATAGTGAGATGCTAATGGTCTAATCGGATTCAATGATTTATGCTAAGCTATGCTAAAAATGCTACCGCCAGACCCGGCGATCGGCTGAATGGATTCAAAAACGGTAAAACACATCTGTATAACTCTAGGGGAGTTGGAAAATGAACATATTTTCCAAAAAAAAAGTGGAGTGTTCCTTTAATGCACTTTTGTTGTGCGGAAGTTGTGCTGATGTCCAACTAAATATATTTGATTGTGCTACAGTGGAACTATTGCAAGTATACCTTTGGTACACTTTAAATAATATAGTTCTTTAAATGCAAAATATTTCAAGATCATACAAATCTCATCAATCAGACTTAGTATTAAGAAATGTGCATTGTGCACGAGTAGTGCTCCAAATAAAGTTTATTTACATTTTTTATATCAGTAAGTCTTGAGCAGTATGTCAGTAAATATGTTAATAGAATTGAACTATACTTGGTATAAAATAAATGCATTTTAAATATATTACTTTTTTGCTAGTGTTCACATGCCTTATAGACAAACAAATAAAGCTTTTCTTCAAATGTGACGTGTGAATGTATTTTCTTGGATTGAAATCTAGAATATATTATATATTGGCTATATATCTTCATATACCTCTATATATATGTGGGCTGATCATGGAGGGATTTCTAATATGTGTGTATATTTGTGTGTATATTTGTTGTGTGTGTTCAGTGGCTCATTGCGCTCAGGGTCGATTCGCACACAAGCTCTTGAATGATCTGATGGAGAATTACTCCAGTGCTCTGCGACCAGTGGACGACACGGACAAATCCCTCAATGTCACGCTGCAGGTCACCCTGTCTCAGATCAAAGACATGGTCAGTTCACACACACACACACACACACACACACTGTCAGTAGGGTTATGTGATGTTACTGAAGGTCAGCTGAGCAGAGACACTCAGACTGCTGTTAATATTAGATGCCGGCAAGAGACACGTAGACCGAAAGAGAGAGTGAGAGAGAGAGAGGGAGGATATATCACATGTATGATGTCATGGCTGATTCTTCTACTGCTAACTCAGTGTAAAACACACATTTCTGTTACTAGGGGTGACAACACAAACCAATAAATTCATAAAAGAGAAAGTGAAAGTAAATTCTGACCTTGTTCATGTGTGTGTGTGTCAAAGTCACAATATACTGAAACAAAGATACGTACACGTGTGAAAGGTATGGATGTAGAGAAACAAAGCATGACACGTGCACTTTTTATTCTCTTAAATGACTTGATGCTTATTTTGTGTGTTCAAATGTGAAATTATCCAGATTTTTTTTTCTTATGTGATAAAATTATAAAAAGTTAAAAGTATTTATACTTTTATTTATTTTTTCCCCTCTCTGTTTTTACTTTATAAATTTTAAGTGTTTGCATTTTTAAAAAGCGTAGGTACAAAATTATCCTGTGCTGAAATTCCAAATAAAAACAGTTTGAACACAATTCTATTTCACATTTAAGAACTTTAAAAATAACTTAATAAAGCAGGCGGCATTTAAGAGGTTTAATTCAGGAATAATCCATTTATTTTTATCAGTTCAAAACTAATTGACAGCTACTGTAGTTGGCAGGCACCTGAAGGCTGGTCAGATCTTTACTGTAAGGTCCTGTGACATAATATAACTGATAAAACATAGTAGTTTTATTTTTAATGTGAATTTCAAAGTATGAAGTCCCTCTGAATCACCCTGATTTGTACACAGAAATTCAACATCACCTGCCCATCTGTATGTGTGCGCAGGATGAGAGGAACCAGGTGTTAATCGCGTATCTGTGGATCAGACAGACGTGGCACGATGCTCATCTGAAGTGGAATAAAGAGGAGTACGACGGTCTGGAGGTGATTCGCATTCCCAGCAGCCTGGTGTGGCGACCAGATCTGGTGCTGTATAACAAGTACGCCCGTACGTTCACACACACGCTACGTTATCTGTCCTGGTTGTTCATCAATTGACAGCTCTTTGCAGTTTCAATAAGGAATGATGAGTAAGTCCCTCTCTTTGTGTTCTGGATCAGGGCGGATGATGACTTCTCCGGGCCGGTGGACACTAATGTGGTGCTGCGGTATAACGGCGAGATCACCTGGGACGCTCCGGCCATCACTAAGAGCTCCTGTGTGGTGGATGTTTCCTACTTTCCCTTCGACAGCCAGCAGTGCAACCTGACCTTCGGCTCATGGACTTACAATGGAAACCAGGTACAAACACCTTCTATATTTTTTTTAATACAAATCTCTTGAACAATGAACTTGCAATTAAAGGTATTTATAACCTATCAGTTACACCAAGTTAAATGCTTAGACAAACAAAAGGGTCTGTAAATGATGACATAGATGAATGATGTAAATGATGTAGGCTATCCCTTTAAAGGCAGCAGAGCATAAAGGAAGCTGTATTTTATACATATTTTAAAATGAAAATTTGCTCGCCCTCAGGCCATCCAAGATGTAGATTAATTCATCAGATTTGTAAAAATGTGTCATTCCATCACTTGCACATCACCAGTGGATCCTCTGCAGTGAATGGGCGCCGTCAGAATGAGAGTCCAAACAGCTGATAAAAACATCACAATAATCCACAAGTAATCCACACCACTCCCTCAAATCATGACAAGCGATGTCCGACTTTAAAAAACTATTGTTTTCTCCCTAAATATGAAGAGGTCAAACAACAGATTCATGAGTTCATCCAAATTTCACAAAAAGTTAATGGGCGTAATAAGTCAGACACTGAAGTGAGTTGCTGTTTTTGTCTCTTCCAAGGAAGATTTGTTCACTTGTTTGCCAATGAAGCACACAGAGACATTTTGATCAGATTTATTAATGTCATCTAATCTCATTTTGTAAGTGACTTTTCTTTCTGTTTTAAAATTTTTTTTTTTTTTTTTTTTTTTTTGGATTGTCTGACTACTCAAAAGAGAATATAAGAAAACATAACTTAATTTGTGCTGGCTAAATTTCACATAAACAAAAATCTGGCTCTAATTAAGTTGATCTTGAACTTAAGTTGAACTTAGTAAGTAAATTTTCTATTCACATAATGTAACTTCAAATGTCAGTGATCCTGTCAAATATTTTATTTTAATATACAGAAACCTCAAGTACGTAACAGTAATGGCAGGCAGTTTGTGTCAAATAAATACAGTTTCTATTCATATAAAGTAACCGATCCGGTTCCTGTCAAATAAATAATTTTTTTCTACTTTTGGATGGTAGCATCATCTGTGTCAGCGATCTCTTGAGTTTCTCAGCAGTCACAGGTAGTTTCTGTCAAATAAATATATTTTCTATTCACATAATGTTATGTAATGTATCTGTCAGTGATCACAGGTGCATCCTGTCAAATATTTCATTTTAATATACAGAAACCTCGGGTACTTAACAGTAACGGAAGGCAGTTTGTGTCAAATAAATATATTTTCTGTTCACATAAAGTAAGTTCAGATGCCTTTCGTCGATCGCAGGGTTCTGTCAAATAAATAATTCAATTCAATTTTTCAAATTTATTTGTGTAGCGCTTTTCACCGTACATATTGTGCAAAGCAACTTTACAGCAAATTAAAGTTTTTACAATATATTTAGTAGTAGCGACTATGTCAAGTTACGTCAATGTACATATGGCAGAGGTGTGGTAAACATCAGTTAATGACATAATCAAGCAGACAATGAACGCTATAAATTAGTAGCAAAATTTGGTAGTGCAATACTTTTTATATTTTTGTATTGTAACATCAAGTAGGTGTCAGCGATCGCGTAGGTTTCGTGTCAAATGCATTTTATATTTTTAAACAGTAACAGTAGTCAGCAATCACAGGCGGTTTCTAAGTAATTTTTCTGTTCATATAAAGTAACTTCAAATGGCCTACCTGTCAGCGATCGCAGGCGCTTCCTGGCAAATACTATTTTAATATACAGAAAGATCAGGTACTGACCAATAATGGCAGGCAGTTTATGTAAAAAAAAAAAATAATAAATAATAAAAAATTCTGTTTATATAAAGTAAGTTCAGATACCCCGCGAAGATCCCAGGAGTTCCTGTCAAATAAATATACTTTTCTATTTTTTTGGCACAGTAACATCTATGTGTCAGCGATCTCATGGGTTTCATGTCATATACGATTTATACGATTTATGTATTTATTGTGTTAAATAAATACATTTCTATTCATGTAAAGTAACTTCAAATACCTGTCAGCGATCGCAGTCAAAACATTTTATTTTATAAAGGTACTTACTCAGGTACTTAACAGTAACTACTGGTTTAGCTTGCTGGTTTTACGAGATTAACTGAAATAAGTGAAAAAGTATGCTTTTTACAAATTAAACATTTCCAAGATTTCCATTCCAAAGATAACGTCAAACACAAATCCACAAACATATTCAGGTAAGGTAACGGGTTTACTACTAACTATTGAAACTCTCCATTAATATGTCCAGCTGCACTTCAAAATACATTTGGATGAAACATTGTGCATTATATTTGAGTTTGTAGCTTAATTAAATACATCTGAAATAGTTTGAGCACTGCAGTTCATTTGGGAAATCAGCTGGAAGCATCCAGTCATCTCACACTGTGCCACTGAGGTGAATGTTACGTTTATCAATATATATATCTGATTGTATAAGTCTTTATAGTCAATGTAAAAAGAGTGAATAGGAGAAGCAGGGGAACACAAAACAGCAGAACAACAAAGTTAAAGAGGGTAAACTTTATCATTCAACTGAACTTTTCAAGTAAGTTTGAAACACTTTGGCTACTTTATATGTTCTTACTCCACATATGTATTAAATGTGCGTTTATGAAAGCGTCCTTTTTAAGTCTCAAATAATATCAATATGACCTATTTCAGACAAAAAAGTGGTCTGGTCTGAACCAGGAGAGAAATCTACACAGATCAAGCACCGTTTACAAGCCAAAAAAGTCCAAAACCGCTCTTAACAAATATGTGGATTTTGATGTGAGAGGCAACAGATGGACTGGAGTGGTGTGGATTACTTGTGAATTATTGTGATGTTTTTATCAGCTGTTTGGACTCTTGTTCTGACGGCACCCATTCACTGCAGATGATCCATTGTTGAGACAGTGATGGAATAACACATTTCTCCAAATCTGATGAAAAAAATGTAAATGAAAAAATTGCATTGTAATCTTGAATGGCTTGAACATGAGCACATTTTTATTTTTGGGTAAACTGTTCCTTTTAAGCATTTACATACATTGATACATTGGCAGAAATTTGTTGAAAGTCATCATCAGTGTGTCCTACAGATGCCTGAAAAGTTTGAAGACAGCGCCACCTAGTGTTCAGAAGATATAGTCTAGTCCAGTTTGTTAATTTTGGCCAAGAATCATCCCATTAGACAGGAAGAGTGACATGCAGAGCAGCCAATTGCATTTAAGGGATGAGTTGATCAAAAATAGTCAAGACTATCTGTTTTCTAACATGTCCATTGATCTCCTGCAGGTGGACATCACTATGGGAATGAACAGCGGAGACCTGTCAGACTTCGTGGAGAACGTAGAGTGGGAATGTCACGGAATGCCGGCCACCAAGAACGTGATCATGTACGGCTGCTGCTCGGATCCGTATCCCGACATCACCTACACTCTCCTGCTGCAGAGACGCAGCTCCTTCTACATCTTCAACCTGCTGCTGCCCTGTTTCCTCATCTCCTTCCTCGCACCTCTGGGCTTCTACCTGCCCGCCGACTCAGGCGAGAAGGTCTCGCTGGGCGTGACGGTTCTGCTGGCGCTCACTGTCTTCCAGATGATGGTGGCGGAGAGCATGCCTCCCTCCGAGAGCGTTCCTCTGATCGGTGAGTCTCTCAATTAGTTTGTGTGCTTGTACAATGAATCAGCTGATCTGGGCTGGACATTAATGGTTTTATTTATCAAGGATGCATTAAATTGATCAAAAGTGACATATTATAAATAAATGCTGTTCTTTTGCACTTTCTGTTCATCTGTGAATCCTAAAAAAAATAAAACGTATTACGGTTTCCACAGAAATATTGGGCAGCACAACTGTTTTCAACATTGATAAAAATCAAAAATGTTTCATGAGTAGCAAATTAGAATGATTTCTGAAGCATCATGTGACACTGAAGACTGGAGTAATGTTAAAAGTTTAAAAAAGATTTAAGTTACAAAAATAAATTACTTTTTAACAGATATACACATAGAAAACAGTTATTTTAAATTGAAATAATATTTCACAATTGTACTTTATTTCTGATAAAATAAACGCAGTCTTGGTGAGGAGAAGAGACTACTTTTAGAAACATTAAAAATTGTAGTAACCCCAAATGTTTGAACGGTAGTGTATAAAAATCTGTATTTAGTTTATATCTTTTATTATATTTAATAAATTAACTCTTGTGGATTAAGGTGGAAGAACACTTCATTTATTCAGAATTCACAGCTTCTTTAAATTAACTCAATAAATTCCTGTTGCTGTAATTCCAATTTAGCTTCCAGTGTTTTAATTCCAATTAAATTCAAATTTGAATTTTAAATTTTGTGATGAAACTGTATTTAACATTAATTTAATTCACAGTATATAACAACAATTGTGAAACAAATACATTAATATAAAATATATTAATATTTTATATTAATATGATATTTAATATATTAAAATATATATTATTGTTCTTATGTTAATTGGATTAATTTGCTGTTTTAGGAAGTGTCATCAGTTATATAGTTATAATTCAGTTTAATACACAGATTATGTTGCAGTTTGCTAGTACTTCCCAAAGCCAAATTTTACTTGCATTTGGCACTTGACAATAGTTCATTTTGAATTCTGATTGAGTTCTCTACTATTCCATTCTGACAAAATATAGCAAAAAAAGAGATTGATGCAAAGCTCTGTCTCTCTCTGTCAGGTAAATACTACATAGCGACGATGACTATGATCACAGCGTCCACTGCTTTGACCATCTTCATCATGAACATTCATTTCTGTGGAGCCGAGGCCAAACCGGTGCCATATTGGGCCAAAGTCCTCATCATCGACTACATGTCCAAGATTTTCTTTGTCTATGAGGTTGGCGAGAGCTGCGCGTCACCATTTGGACAGACGGAGGAGTCTGAATCCTTCCACAGTCTGAACCAGCATCAGAATCACAACCAGAACCTCCATCCCAAAGAGAAACCGAAAGCACCTCCGCCCCCCTGCTGCCCTGATGATGACAAATCGGCTGCCTTCAGTCTGACCTTTGACCCCTGTGTTTACTGCAGTTGCCGTGGCACCGGTGGAATCCTCGGGTGTGACCCGAAGCTGGTCCGGAATGTCGAATATATCGCCAACTGCTTCCGCGAGCAAAAGGCCACGTGCCTGAAAGTGGCTGAATGGAAGAAGGTCGCCAAGGTCATGGACCGAATCTTCATGTGGATATTTTTCATCATGGTTTTCCTCATGAGCATCCTCATCATCGGGAAGGCACCTTGAACTGATTGATGTGACAGTCAGGTGAGAGACAAGAACACAGACGCCATTTTATTTATTTATTTTTTATTTTCTGACTATTTGACATTTTCAAGTTCCACAGCCCACTATTTTTTTGGTCCAATTTTTTCCAGCACTGTGAAAAAAAAAATTACACGACAAACAGTGATTTTCTTCCTCAGTGTTTCTGTCTTGTTTTCCAGTACAAATATCTAAACATTCTTAAATCAAGATACATTTACTGGAGAAGCAAAATTACACAAGATATTTAAAAAAAAAAAAAAAAGAATCAAAATGAAGCGAGTTTATGCTTAAAACAAGAGCAAATATCGGTTAGTGGGGTCAGAAAAATAAAGTTGATTCAAAGGGAAAACAAGATTATTTTTCTGACCTTATTGGCTGATATTTTTTCTTAATATATACCCTGACTTAATATCTTGAGTCATTTTCCTTTTAATCTAAACATACCTTTATTTAGAGGACTTGTTTACTGAAAAATTAACACTTGCTATCCAAGATTAGGATGAGTTTTATTTCTTAATCAGATTTGTAGAAATGTGTGATTCCATCACTGTCTCACCAATGGACCCTCTGCAGTGAATGGGTGCCGTCAGAATGAGAGTCCAAACAGCTGAGAAAAACATCACAATAATCCACAAGTAATCCACACCACTCCAGTCCATCTGTTAACATCTTGAGAAGACAAAAGCTGAAACAAATACATCATTAAGACGTTTTTAACTCAAATCTGAGTTCCATAATAACGCTTCCTCTAGTGAAAAAGTGGTCTGGTCCGAATCAGGAGAGAAATCTGCACAGATCAAGCACTGCTTGCAAGCCATAACAGCTTTAAACAAATATGTGGGTGGATTTTAATGTGAGAGACAACAGGAGATGGACTTTTTCACTGGAGGAAGCGTTCTTATAGATTATGGGCTCATATTTTAGTTAAAAACATTTTACTTCTTATTTTATTATTCATTTATTTCTTATAAACGTGCAGCTTTTGGCTTCATGAGACGTTAATTGATGGACTGGAGTTGGTTGAATTACCTGTTATTATTCATTTTTAGGGTGAACTATTTTGGATATTTTTGGATTTGAACAATTTTTAGATATTTGTAATGAAAACAAGATAAAAATACTGAATGCAGAATTTTTTTAATGATTAAAAACTGTATAATTCATTAATTTCTTACTACAGTCATTTTGTTTTTGATTCAGACAGATTGTGGTGTATTATGCATCATGCTGGAGTCTCTGTGTGTGTGTAAGATAATCTTGAGTATTAATAATGCAGACTATTGCCTCTCAATGAGCACATCAGTTATGTCAGTCTGTCTGATAAGAGATCCGCTTTTCTTCATTAGAAGGCTGTGGCCCGTCTTCATTACAGGAGTCTCACACACACGCGTGCATTAATTTGGACAAACTGTAGATTTACACTGTTTTTATCTGTAAATGAAACTAATGATCATGCTCAGTGAATTATACTCTCGCATTCACTTTCCAGAAGACCCTGTGTCACCTGTGTGTGTGTAGGGATGTTTTACACTATTATGTTTTTTGTCTTTTTTTGTATGTTTATGTTCATGCAATAGTTTTGTTCTTCCGTTAAAAAAAAAAAAAGTTAATCACATAGATACTTTAAAGACATTGTACTCTCTCTCTGTTCATTCAGAGATATTAATTAATATATTTTATATGTTTTATTTGTCTCCTTCTCCCCAATGTTAAGTGGATTGGACTTTACTGTGAACAAAAATAAATGTTGTAAATGCCAAAAATATCAGATCCAGGCCCGGATGTCAGAAAACACCTGTTTTGTCAGGTAACAGAACAACTATGTTGGCTAATGCCCAAAACCCATTAACAGCAAGTCTTCTCTGGTGAACCCAAAACCAGTGTTTTGTCTGATACCCAAAACTGTATTAACAGTCTTTTATCAGCGAAGAAGCTGACTGAGCAAAGCCAGTGAAGAGACAAAGTGATGATGATAAAATTAGTTTATTGAATGATCTTAGTTGCATGTTTTAATGCTCAGGCTTCATCTGGCCAGCACAAATCTAACAAGTGTTATTACACCACAAACAGCAATTAAAAAAAAAAGAAATAATAATAATAATAATAATAATAATAATAAAAATTACACAACAACATCCTGTGATGTTAAACAACCTTGAAAAGAAGACATTCTGTTATGCCTTACACATTAAGACAAATAGCTATTGAAACTACACATCATAAGACTAAACAACAATAGAAAAATAATATAAAACATAATAATATTATATAAATTACTAATCAATCAATGAATCAATAATGGCTTAAATGATCATTCCAAATGATCACATCATTAAATGGAATAATAAAACGATTAAATGATTATAAATGAATAAATAAATTAATATAAAAGAAAGAAAGTAAAACACAACACAAATGTATGGTTGCATTTGAGGATCCTCAGATCCTTCAGTCCCACCTCTTAATCACATGAAACCATTTGATAACATGACTGATTAAATGCAAGCAAACTTTCATTATCATTATCAAAAGCATACTTTGAAAAGCTCGGGTGATCAGTACTCTTCGCTTCTACATGTTCAAAAGAACAGGTCTCTTCTGTTTTACCACCCACCAGCGTCAGTTAGGTGATTGGGCACCAGTTTGTCCCCATCATATGGCACAATTGGAATTTCCAAAAATCATTGTGAAAACATTCTTTGATTACTTGAAAAATACTGGAGTATGTTTTACAAGAAAATACTATTTCAGTTTTTCTTTTGCAAAATCTTACAATTCATTCAGTGTGTTAATTGCTGATTCTTTGTAATTAATTGTAAAATTTTACTAGCAATCTTTGAGCAAATGTCAATCATTTATTTTCAAGATTGAATGCCACGTTTAAATGCAAATATCACTCCTGAAACTTTGCAGCATGTACATCCTAGCGGTATTAATTTGAAATTTTAAGCCGCTGACACATGTTTTTGTGTTTAATGGCACATCTGGTTTTCAGATTAAACATTTTCCAAAAACAAAAATGTTTATCCTGACAACTAGAAGACCTAAACCTCAGTTAATTGTCAAAAAAAAAAAAAAAAAAAAAAAACTTATGAAAGAAATAAAGGCAAACTGGTCTGTAATAATAGGTGGTCGAATAGTAAATAATAATAATAATAATAAATTCAGGGAGGATGGTGTGGTCAGTTTCTTTGGTGGGGTGAAATTTGTCTAATTTTTAAACAGATTTTTATTTAATGAAAATTTAGTTTATTAAATAAACTATGATATGATCCTTCTGGGGAATGAAATTGAGGGATTTTAATAATTAAACTATATTTTGCTAAATGCGCTTTTGTGCTGGCACCTTGGCTGGTTTTGGCCAGACAAAGATAAATAAATATGATAATAAAACCGCCAGGAGGTGGCAGCAAGTCATTTATTTAATCATTCAAAAAACTGACTAGACTTACACATAAACACTTACACACACACACACAAAAAAAAAAAAAAAAACGAAAAAAACGTACACATAGGTATTTTTCTTTCATTGCTTGAGTTAAATGATATGAGTTTTCTAATAGGCTTCACTGCGCAGTGAATGCTTTTGGACTCACTGTTTTTGTTAGTTTTTTTGCAAAGTCTGTGACATACTTAGTAATGTCAGATCTCCTGTCATCTCACAGTCACGAAAACGTTCTTCGTAAATTATTATGTAGAGGTTTTTTTTTTTTTTTTCAACATGCCCCCTCAATTCAAGCCCTGATAATAAGTGAAGATGGTAATTCTGTTTTTGGAGTTGTTTAATCATCCTTTGCTGACATCTTGACAAATGTAATTGATATCAGTTTATTTGCAGTTGATATGTTTCAGTGGCTGACATCAGCTGTAGAAAGGAATTTAAATAGGAACAACAAAAAAAGCTGTCAGCCAAAATGTAACTGAAATATTTTAAATAAAATAATTATTTATAATTGAAATAAAATAACTTTTGAAATAAAATAATTATTTATTTGGCTGACCTAAGAAAATAAACCAGATTAGGTTAGATGAACATTAACTTTGGTCTGAAAAGTAAGCTCACCTTTCATAAAGTTATTCCAGCTAAACTTATCAGGGGCCAGTTGCATAACCTTTGCCTCTATGTTAAAGGGGTCATCGGATGCTAAGTTCACTTTTACATGTTGTTTAAACAATGTGTGTTGGCAGTGTATGTACAAATCTACCCTATAATGATAAAAATCCAGTGGTTGCAGTGGTTTTTAATTAATCTTTAAAAATAATATTCCCTTTTTTAAATCGAGCCATTCTCAGATGCCGTTGTGCCGTTGTCGTTGTGGCATCACACCGTCAGAGGCCGCTCCCACGATAGTTGATTGACATGAGCGTTTTACCTCAGATCAGCTGTCACAGTCCGTCCTCTTCGTTTTGATGCTGGAGCAGGGATGTAAGTTAGACAAGAATATCTCAGATTGAGTGATTGAGGTGTTGTGTTGCTGGATGTAATAATGAACATAGTGGTCGTCATTTACTCCCGACATCTGAGCCGCTGAAGATGCAGTGGATTACGTTTGTTTGTGAAGGGAATGCGCCTCCCGATCTACATATATCCGACTATGTTTGCACGAAGCATTCGTGATCCAGCTTCACTTACAGCAGAAGTGAGTATAAGGGTTTTTTTTTATGAATCTTTGCAATCGTCTTTCCTATATGTGCTAGTTAGCAAGTTTAGCGGCTAAACGCGGCTAAATGTGGCTAAAGTAAACAGACTCGTCACTCCACAGAGGGAAGAGAGGGGGCGGGGCAAGCAGAGCTCATTTGCATTTAAAGCAGCCTCAACCAGAAATGAGATGATTTTTGCAGAGCTGATTTTGGCAAGGTAAAAAGGGTGTTGTTTTACACAACCATTGAGATTTTTTAACCAAAGTATATTATAGACTTTTCATTAAGAAAAGACTATAAAAATTACATCAACTTGTGGAAAATGGGCATCTGATGACCCCTTTAAGACAGCAGAAACGCATGAGGACCGGGAACAGACATGTAGATGCATTTATCAATCTCGGCCCTCAGTTGTTCTTCTGAAATTTTAGTATCAAACACGAGTGTCAGTGACTTTGATGATCTGGTCACCAATCTTCACTCCTCCACTGTCACAGGTTTCAGTTACTGACCGTGGTCCAAATCCCTTCCTAAAATGCTCAGCACCCAATATAGTGTTTCCAGCTGCACTCTTTCCTGCTAAAGTTTTCCCATTAGAACAATCCTCAGAACTGATAAAGAGAGAAGAATATATTATATTTACACATCATTTACAAATAAAATAGAAAATAAATCATTTACAAATAAAATAGAAAGAATTTATCAGATAATATGTTTCGGTTAACATGACATACTATTAATGTATACATATCTTTCTGTGGATCTCAAAGAATCTACCCACAATTGTGTGACTGCAGTGTAACCTAGCTGTGCATTTAAAAATTTTGCAATTCATGTGACCATTTCCATGTCATCATTTACTCATCCTCACTTCATTCCAAACATATAAAACTCTTTCTTCTGTGGAGCACCAAAAAAAAAAAAAATTTCAAAATTTTGTGATTTTCAAGGCTGCTGTCTTTCAAGATTCAAAAATGAAGAGACACAAATTAGAATTCAAATCTGTTATTAAGTGAAAATTCTGATGTCTGCCTTTGGCCTTCCAGTTCTGCTGGAAATGTAATAAAAAGGAAAGAACACCACGAGGAAATTGGGTTTGTTTTCATTCCTTTTGCGAGGATTTTGACTTGATGTTTGGCAGATTTTTTTTTTTTTTTTTTTTTTTTTTTTTTTTTTGCTAATTATGTGCCCTGTAATTACTAATTTAAAACGTTATACTTTTTGCAACAAAGATAAATACAAAAATATGTTTGCATTGATTTTTTAGCCAGTAAAAAAGAAAGAAAGAAAGAAAGAAAAACTCACTGGTAAATGACAAATGACCTTAGAAGTAGTCTAATAGGGAACGTTTTTACAAAGTGCATCTAGTACCACATTAGACGTATGGGTAATTTAATAAATTGTTGGTCAGGGAATGTGATCGTCATTAAAATCTCACTCCAGCCAGGAAACCAAAGTTGCCAACACTGATATTTATTTCTCCTCAGCAGCTCTCCTGTTCTTAGCATTAATGAATTGAAAGGGGCAGTTTCGTTCGTGTCCACCAGATGGCAGCATATCATCACAGATTAAACCGAACATGCAACGTCTCTAAACCAGGGGATACGGTTATAAAGTTAAACACACTAGTGCTTTTATTTTAATTTATTCAGGGTGACAGTGACAGTTTGGTGACAGTTTTTTTTTCACAGCTGGAAATTTTGTGTCATTCTGTGAGGTGTTATCTAAATCTGTGATTGAACCTTACATTCCAACTACAGTAAAAAAATACGAGCGCGTTTGTTAAGCTTGTGAAGTAAGCATCATTCCCGCCGATCCGCCTCCCGTCGCCATGGAGACGGAATCCCGCCTGAGCCATCTGACTATAAACTTATGCTGCCTCCAGTTTCAGGCTGTTTTTGTTCGGTAAAGTTTCCTCAAACAGACGCAGATTTATTTAACTGATCGTGGAGACTTTCCTCGGTGACATTCACAGATTCAGCGATGTTTTCATAAGCACTGCAAGACGCAAGAGTTTCCGGTAAGTAACATCTTTGTCTGTTTTGAACATCCTGAAATGTAAACACTGAATGCAAATACTGAAATACGTAAACAACTTCCTGCAGTAGTCTAGATATTATATTATTACCATTTTATAGTGTTTTACTCAGCGTTTGTGTGTGAATAAATCATTGTCATCATTAATAAGTGAATGGTTACTCTTATGTTTTGATTTTACAGTTTGTTTCGCACAGATGTTTTGTATTGAATATCTCTGCTCTGATAATTGATATTTTATTTAATTTCTGATAAAACATATTTTGTAAATATATCAAAACTTCATTTTTGATTAGTAATGTGCACTGCTAACTTCATTTGGACAACTTTAAGGGTGATTTTCTCAATATTTTGATTTTTTCGCACCCTCAGATTCCAGATTTTCAAATAGTCGCATCTCGGCTAAATATTGTCCTATTCTAACAAACCATACATCAATGTAAAACTTATTTATTCAGGTTTTAGATAATATATAAATCTCAATTTCATAAAATTGACCCTTACGCCTGGTTTTGTGGTCCATGGTCACATATATCTTGACTTAAGAATTCTTTGATTTTTATAATAAAAAACAAAACAAAAATACTAAGTAATAGTATTTTTAAGTAAAATAAAATGTAAATAAAATTATTTTAAATTAAGTAAAAAAGTAACTAAGTAAAATAATTTTTGCAATGTTTGATAATCTTATGTGTTTGTGTGTGTGTGTCAGAGGATGGTCAGGAAAAGCAGCATTACGCGTCGTTCATCGAAGCGTGTCTCTCAAATCCCGGCTCTCAAACACCTCTCTCTGCTGGATCCGGCTCCTCCAGAAGCTCCTCTGCTCCAGTCCGGTCCAGAAGAGAGTCCCGCCTGTCCGGACCGGGTTTACCTGCACGCTGCTGCCATCTTTCAGAACACACACCTGGAGAAACCTGCCGCTCACAGGCTCATCAGCTATGGGAAAAGGTCAGAGGTCAGATTGCCTGTAGCCAAGGACGAGGCGTCTCAGCGATCAGCATATCAGCTCGCCTTCAACACGCTCAAATGTAAGTGTGAACTGTTTACTAGACTAGCATCGAGCAGCATCAAGTCTGTTCATTGTCTTTTTTCTTCACAAATCTGTGTGCCACAAATGCATTGCAAAAAATTATTGTTTTCTATTAAAAATATCTTAAAAAATTATAGAGTGGGACGGTTCCTTCTCTGAATACTGTCTCTGTTATGCGTCCCACATGATGGTCAGTATCTGTTAGCACTGTGTCATTTTAGCAGAATATTTAATCTGCCGGTTCTCCAGAGGACGACTGCTTTAATGAGCGCGCCGTACATCGCTGTGGAGGAAAAGGTCTGCTAAACGACAACTAACTAATGAGTCTCTTTGTGCCCAAGAGAATAAGACAGAAACAGTACAGCACAACGCACATTGTGTACTGTGTGAGGATCAGCACTGGGTAATACGTCACAATTAAAGCTACGTTGTGCAACTTTACTTTTTGATCACAAATAATGAGAGAGTTATTAATAAGAGAGTGCAAAAAATTCTCAACTCATATCTTTACCCAGACAGACTAAACTCTCTTTTCCATATATAAACATTCTTATATCAAGATACATTTACTGGATAAGCAAAATCAGTTAAGATATTAAAGGGATAGTTCACCCAAAAATGTAAATTCTGTCATGATTTACTCTTCATGTTGTTTCAAACCTATAAGACTTTGCTTAATCTTCGAAACACAAATGAAGATATTTTTAATGAAACCTGAGAGGTTTATATCCCTCTAATTCAACTCCCAGGTAAAGCTTCAAAGGCCATAAAGGCCTTGTAAAATCAATTGAGCGGTGTAATCCAAGTCTTGAGAAGAGATACAGTCACTTTATATGATAAACAGATGTCATTTTGGCTTTTATTTAGACACATAAACATAGAGTGAATCACACAGGGTAATCGCAGAAGCTTGTGCATGCTCTGTATTCACCATATGTAATGCTTAGATGTAAATAAAAGCTTTCATGAAATCTGTTCATCATTTAAAGCCATCGTATGTCTTCAGAAGACTTGGATTAAACCCTTCAATTCATGTGGATTTTTTACGATGCTTATATGACCTTTTTGTATCTTTGATGATTTGTCTACCACTAGAGGGACAGAAACCTGCCAGGTTTCATTGAAAATATCTTAATTTGTGACCCTGGACCACAAAACCCAGTCGTAAGTAGTACGGGTATATCTGTAGCAATAGCCAACAATACATTGCATGCGGGTCAAAATTATCGATTTTTCTTTTATGCCAAAAATCAATAGGATATTAAGAAAGATCATGTTCCATGAAGATATTTTGTAAATTTCCTACCATAAGTATATCAAAACTTAATTTTTGATTGATAATATGCATCGCTAAGAAATTCATTTGGACAACTTTAAAGGCGATTTTCTCAATATTTTGATCTTTTTTTTTGCACCCTCAGACTCCAGATTTTCAAATAGTTGTATTTCGGCCAAATATTGTCCAATCCTAACAAACCATACACCAATGGAAAGCTTATTTACTCAGATGATGTATAAATCTCAATTTCAAAAAATTGACCCTTATGACTGGTTTTGTGGTCCAGGGTCACATTTGTGTTTCTTATGTGTCTTGCGGGTTTAGAACAAGATGAGGGTGAATAAAAGATGACTTTTTTTATTTTTATTTTTGGGTGAACTATCCCTTTAAGTCTTGTTTTCAGAAAAAATATCAAACAACAAGAAACAATATCTGTCAGTTTGGTAAGAAAACAAACTTTAAGGGCAAAGTAACCTTGACTAGATTATTGTTCTTGTTTTAAGCATAAACTCCCTTAATTTTGATGCATTTTTCAGAAAACAAAACTTAATGTCTTAAGTCATTTTGCTATTTAATATTTATTTAAAATAAAAATATGAATTTAATTTTTTATATAAATTTTGTATTTATATTCATTTTATAATATATTTAATATTAATTTAATATTTTTAGTGAGGTGTAAACTCATTTTTTAATGAGAATGGCAACTCATTTATTTTTTAATAATATATTTTTGTTAATTATCTGCCTTCCTCATAGCGTTCTTCTGTGCTTATAATGAGAAAGACAAGTCTTAATCTGGAAGAAGGCAATCAAATTGCTCTTTCTCATCTCTTAAGTTCTCAGTTTTCTTTCATTTAAGCATCAGTTATAGCTGAGCTGCTTCTACAGATCATTTAGTGAGAAATGTATTTTTTGAAATCTCTGATTTTTGTATCTTAGCAAATCTGAGACCAGTTGTTGAGATCTCTTCTGCGACTCGGGTCTTTTTCTCAGGAGAAACATCTGAGAAGCAGGAGTTTCCATTTGCTTCCAGTGCAATCATATTGCTGCGCAGGAGAAACTTTTGAGACATTAATGAGATCTCATTTGTGACTTTTCCCTTTGGGAGTATGTCAGAGACAGTATGATGATGGATGATATTGTGAGCTGAACTGAGTGATTTAAGTTAAATTTCTTCGTTCAGCTACCCATAATGCAACAGATCAGTCGACCAATCATCTGCTGTCTGAGCTGCTCGGCCGATAAGGGCATCTGCAGGACGATGTGATTAGATACGGAGATTGATTTCCCTGTGTGTGTGTCGGTGAAGAACATGTAGGGCAGGTGGTCTGACAGGTGTTATCCGTCCATCAGTGTCCAAGCGTGGGTAAACACTAATCCTACATTTCCCAGAATGCCTTTCTGCTGTCATACGGCTCATCAGCATTCATTAGGCAGAATTAGGAGTTAAGAAATGATCACAGATGTCTCACAACGTCTCTGGGCCTTTACATGCACCTTAATTAGAGGCGCTAATAAAATGCAGACGCTTGTTGTCGAGCTGAATGTTAATTTCAGAAGCTCATTGTGGCGTGGTGAGATCGTACAATAAATACAAACACAGTCTCTGAAGAATATACTCTGATCCATGTTTGAGGGCCATTTACAGTGGAAGTCTAATAAATAAAATAAAATAATACTACTACTAATAATTATAATAATAAAAAGTAATAATTATTTTATTTTACGGAACAATTGTAAAATAAAACATTATTATTAACTATAAAATAAAATTATTGTATAGAATCCTTTGTGTTATTATACTGTAAAAACTGATTATATAATAACTTTGTTAATTGTTAAATTTTTACATTTTGATTGTTAAATTTTGATTGTTAAAAAATGCTATTATTTAATAAAATATTTAAAAATATATACTGCTATTTAAATAACATTATTCTGTAAAAATTGAACACATAATTAGTTATTATTATTATTATTATTCAATAAAATATTAAGAAATATATTACTATTTTAATACTATTGTTCTGCAAAATTATTTAAGAATTTTGTTTTACAGTACAATTCTAAAATAAAATGATTATTATATTATTATTGTTATTTATTATATTATAGTATTATTGTATAAATTATAGTGATTATTATTAATAAAATAAATTATCAATATATTACTACTGTAATACTTATTGTGTAAAAAAAATGTGTAAAAAAATGTGTAAAAAGTAAGTATTTAATGATTATTTTATTTTACAGTTGTCCTATCATTTTATTATTGTATTATTATTAACTGTAATATAAAATTATTGTTATTCATTTTACAGTACAATATTATTACAATACTAATATATTTCATACGTATTTAATATTTTTATTTAACAATAACATTAGTAATCATAATAAATCTTAATAATTTAGATTTTATTGTCATATTTATATATAATCACAATATGATTTTATTTTGGCCAACTTTAATACTTAGTCTTAGAGGTTTTATCACATCACTATCAGCACTAGCACTAGCACTAGCAATACTTGACTAAAACAGCACTAAATGTTTACATGTCAACAGTTGACGGCTATATAATGTTGAAGCACGTTTAAAAGCTGATTTTGCACCAGTGAGCTCTGAGAACAGCGCAGTCAGATGAGATCAGAAATGAGACTGAAGCTTGTGATATCGATGTGGCTGTTTTGGTTTGGCGAGCATGTTTCACATGAGACCGCGCACCTGGGAAAACCTGCTTTAATCTGTCTTAACTCCACGCTGCACAATCAATACACACACACACAAACGTGCCTCACATACGCACAAGCTCTCTTTGTGCCAGACACACAGTCAGGAGACCTGAAGAAAAATAGTTATGCATTTGCCCTCCCAGTGATTTTTAAAACTAGTCTTGATTTCCGTCTGTGCAACACTTTGCAATGAAAATGTTGTTGCAGACAGTTGAACAGATGTAGGAATAAAAAGACAGTTTGCAAATAGTGTAAGAAAACAGAGAAAATGCTGTTGTAGATGATAAAATACAATTGTCTTTGCAGTAAAAATGCAAACATTTGCAGTGAAAAACAGTTTGCAAACAAGACAAAAGACATCTAAATGTAAGAAAATGGTCTTTGCAGTCAAAATGTTATAAATGGTTAAAGTTTTTTTGGATTAGCTGTGAAAATGTGGTTGTAAAGAGTTAAACTGGTTTGTATTTGCAGTGGAAATGTGGTTGCAAAGGGTTAAACTGGTTTGTATTTGCAGTGAAAATGCAGTTGTAAAGGGTTAAACTGTGGTTTTAAAGGGGTAAATAGTTCAACTGATTTGTATTTGCAGTGGAAATGCAGTTGTAATAGGTTAAGCTGCGGTTGTTAAGGGTTAAGCAGTTAAATTCATTTGTATTTGCTGTGAAAACGTGGTTGTAAAGGTTTAAGCTGCGGTTTTAAAGGGTTAAACAGTTAAATTGATTTTTTATTTGCAGTGAAAATGTGGTTGTCAAGTGTTAAACTGGTTGTAGAGGGTTAAACTGGTTTGTATTTGCAGTGAAAATCTCGTTGTAAAGAGTTCAACTTGTTTGTATTTGCAGTGAAAATGCGGCTGTGGAGGGTTAAACTGCGGTTGTAAAGGGTTAAAAACAATTACATTGATTTGCGGTGAAAATGTGGTTGTAGAGGGTTAAACTGGTTGTAAAGGGTTAAATAGATTTGTATTTGCAGTGAAAATCTAGTTGTAAAGGGTTAAACTGGTTTGTATTTGCAGTGAAAATGTAGCTGTAGAGGGTTAAACTGTGGTTGTAAAGGGTTAAACAGTTAAATTGATTTGCATTTGCAGTGAAAATGCGGTTGTAAACAGTTAAATAGATTTGTACAGTATTTGCAGTAAAAATGCGGTTGTAGATGGTTAAACAAATGCAAGACTCAAAAGACAGTTTGTACAGTTTACAAGTAATGTAAGAAGCAAGTCAGTGTGTGTTTTCTGAATTTTGGTCTGTAGGTGTGGTTTGATTCTGTCTGTCTCTTGTTGAAAATGTGATCAAATCCATGAAATGCAAATGAAGCAGGCTGCGGCTGTAAAGGGCTGAGACTTTATTGGTCCGGTGACCTTACAGACGCTGTGATCACATTCACTTTGCACTTATAGGCGTGGAGGGGCGACTGCATGATTCGTCTGCGGCTTCATCAGTTTTCATCAGGTTTGCGAGTGCAGAGACACGTCCAGAGGAGATTGGAGCTGAATTGTCTCAGGGTTCGTGAGATTGTTGCAGTTCACTGGAGGAGATAAAGGCTTTTTAGCTGAGCAGAAAATCCACAGGGTTCATTGTGATTTCGTCCTTGAGCAGCACAACGGTTCCCCTGCCAGAGATACCGTGGTAAATATCAGCCTGCAGGAGATCCGGAGCATGTAACTCATGCAAATGACCTGATTAAAGCTCTGGGCCAAAATGAGTCGTTTCTCACGCTGGGTTCCTTCTCCTCTGACAGATAGATGACTGTGTTTGTGTGTGTTTCACACATCTAAGAGATAAAGAAGAGAAATGGAGCTCCGTCCTTTGTGTTCATCTGTCACCCCGCTCAGATTTTTTCTTTTTCCTTTCATTTGCTGTTCTTTTCTCTGCTGTCGTCCATCACTGGACTCTCTGTGTCGAATGACCCCGCCCAAATGTGTGACATCATGAGTTCTGTTTCACGACTCCACCCAGAGTGATGACATCATTGATCCTGCTCCGCTACTCCACCCGGAGCGATTATTGCTCCTTCTTTAAACCAGCAACCTTCAACAAGAACTAATAAGCAAAACACAGCGTAATCTCAGTATACGGCCCTGAACAGATCAGCGCTTCTCCTCAGCGGTGCGATAAACATGATTTTCATTCTGCTGGAGTTCCAGACCATTAGTGAGGCTGCAGATTTATTCTGTCAGGCATTTCTCCACTAGGAGTTTGGCGAGGAGCTGCTGTAAATGTGATCTATGTGATGACTATCGCCGGAGTTTGTATCGGCCTCTTGTGCTTTTTCAGCCTCTTTCTTATTCCCGCCTCCGGCTCTCCTCTAATTGGACAGCAGCTGTTCTGTTGCCACGCCCACATGCAGTGCGGATTCCTTTATTATTGGATGATTTGACGCAGAGCAGTGATCGTGTATCACGATATGCGTGATGACCTAACATAGGTTTTTGTTTATCTTTTAAATACCACAGACTGTCAAATATGATCATTCTCAAACGAGGGACCCACAAACAAAACAAAACAAAACAAAACAAAAAAACGTATGTAGTTTCTTGTATAAAGACACAATTTATACGGTGGAAAATAATATTAGAAAAAGGTTTAAAATGTTATTCGGAAATATTTAGTTTCTGTTAAGCTACATTATTATGCTTTTTCCTATGTGTTATAGGACTTTATTTATTTAATTACTTTTTATTTTAATCTGATGACATTTTATTTTAATGTTTATTTATTTTAGCCTAATTTTTTTAAATTATTTTTCAGTTTATTTCTTACTTTAAAATAAAATAAAATTATATTTATTATTTAGTTATTTATGATAACCTAATTTCGATTATTTATTTATTTTAATGTAAGTTGTAATTATTTATTATTTATTTGTTTATTTACTCATTTATGTAGTTATTTATTTTAAACTGTTTTTACATTTTTTAATTATTTGTAATTATTTATTATTTATTTATTAATTTAGTTTAATCTAATGTTTTATTTTTAATTTATTTCTTTAAAAATATTTTTATTTATTATTTATTTACTAATTTCATTTACTCATTTTAATCAAATTTTTAATGATTTATTTTAATCTATTTTGTAATTATTTATTAAAATTTATTATTTATAGTTCTGAGCAGCGATTAATCGCATTCAAAATGTTCAAAAAGTTTTCGTGTACATAATATGTGTGTGTGTGTGTGTGTACTGTGTATATTTATGTATATATAAAGAAACGCATAGATTATATATTTTGAAATTATTTACATGTATTTACATGTATATATTTATATTCATTTAATTTATATTGGACATAAATATATTTAATATATACATAACATATTTTTCTTATATATATACATGCATGTGTGTGTATTTTTATATACATGTACATTATTTCTAAATGTACACAAAAACTTTTTTGAATGCGATTAATCGCAATTAATCATTGCCCAGCAGTAATTATTTATTTGTTTAATTACTAATTTATTTAATTTTAAAAGTCTAATTATGTATATATTTGTTTGTTTTAATTAAATGTTTAATTTTTATTTATTTTAATCAAATAATTGAGTATTTATTTATTTTTATCTTATTTTTTATCAAATTTTTACAATATTTTACAGTATTTTTTTTTTTTTGTAAACACTTCCACGCACCCCTACACCTCCGATTGGATAAGAGCTGTGCTGTGGCCACGCCCATATTCAGTACTAACTGCTTTATTAACGGCTGATGTGCTCCACTGGATGTCATTATCTCTTCTGCGTTCATTCTGTGTTGTAGTTTTCAAATGTTTGAACACAATTAATCGCTTAATGAGTCACAGGTCAGAAGGTTAATGACCGGCTCGTGAATCACATCAGAGGAAGAGAGATTTCCTCATAAATTAACACTCTCTATGTGTGTGAGAGAGATTCTTCTCAGTGAATGTACGATCATATTTGCTGATATTCTTTACCCACGAGCAGTGACGGTCTTCTGCCAGCCCGGATGAATGGGATGTTTGTAGTTGTCATGGAAATGGCCGATGGGCGGAGAGGGAGATCACAGCTGTCAATCACGATAAGAGCCTTATCTTCGCCCGCACACACATCATTCACACGGTTCCTGCAAGAGTCCTTCAGATTCCGCCGCTGTACCTGCTGAAGATTACCGTCCCGCAGGAGCAGCAACTAAAAACAGCCACAGGCAAATCCCACAAGACTGATTTCCCTTTTACTCGCGTGCAAACATTAAGGAAAATTCCCAGCTCTCTCTCTTTGCGCTCGGGGACACAGATGCCTGCTTTATGATATGTAATTCCAAGCGCTATTCTCTAGAGAAAAGAAATAAAAATGAATTAGATTCTCTATTTTTACTCACTCAGGGAAAATGAGCTATAAAAATGTATTTGTGCGTCCTCCGCTTTTGATCTTCTTAAGGTGCACAAATATAATTTTCGCTGAAATGTGAATTAATCAGACTGGTTCAGTTCAGAGTTTCAGTGAATTTGGGAACATATGAAAGGTGTTTTATGTTTAAAGGAGTTTTTTTTTTTTTCATTCTCCTGTTCTTCTGTATTATTATTTTTTTTACTTCTTTAATGTTCAGCAGGAAGTGAGATGATGATTGATGCCATCAAAAAGTTGTTTTTCATCAATTAAACAGATGATCTCAATGTAAACATACAGTACGGCTTCAGAAGACTTGGCATATAGTACATTAGTCTTGAACTACTGTTATCATACTTTTATTGCATGTTCTTGGCTTAACTTTTTTAGTATTATTTATGTACTGTTATAATAGTATTTATTACTATTTTGTTTTAGCTTTTATTTAAATGATTTCAGTTTTCTTTTTCTTTGAAGTTTTAGTCATTTTGTCATGTGCTTTTGTAATTTTTATTAGTTTTTTTTTTTTTTCTATATGGATTTAATTTATTTCTATCTCAGTTTTAGTACTTCAAGTTATCTTATTTTATTTGACTTTAGGCAACCTTTCTAGTTTTCGTTTAATTTTTTAAGCTAAAATTTTCCATCTGGTATTTTTATTATTTTATTTTATTTTATTATTTACCCAAAACTATTTTTTATTTTTTTATTTTTTTGTTTTAACCCTTTAACTGTCATCATTTTTTTTATATCAACTTCAAATTTGAAGCATAATTTATTTAGTCATTAGGCTATAATTTTGTATCAATTTTAGAGTAAAACCTGTTATTAAATATTTATTTTATATAAAATATATTTAAAAAAAAAATAGTACAGTGCATCTTCTTTACAGTAAATTGAAATATCTATAACTTTTAATACTTTAATATTTTGAAATTATTTCACCACTGCAATCATCTGCTGATAGTTTTATTTAAAAGGAACCTTCCAACCTTAGGTCTATATTTAAAAGCGTTCATGAATTATAACAATTTAAGTTTAGGAGGGTTACAGTTAAAAGGTTAAAAGCAACACATTTTTTTTTTTTTTTATTTAACTATTTTATTTTATTTTATTTTTTCAATTTATCATAGTATTATTTTGAATGTTTCAAAATATTTAATATAAAATATGCAGTAATAATAATGTAAATATTTTTAATATATAAATCTTATATAAAACATAGGTAGATCTTTTTTTGTGGAATCATTTTTACTGTTAAAGTTAATTTTTAGTGATTTTTCACTAATCTGAAATGAAGCGGTTTAATTACTTTTTTTTGTGGATTGAGTGAGTCACTTGAGTAAAATGATTCAGTTACTCTTTGGATGTTTTCCCTCATGTAGTTTCTTAATATTTATCTGTGATCTGTATCAGTCTTATGTTTTATGTCTTATGTTTCTTGAGTATCTGGACTCATTTGAATGTGTTTATTTGGTCTCTTTTCTGTAGATCAGGAGCTTCTGGAGGACGTCCTGATTGACAGCTGCTTCTGTCTCTCACAGCCAATGGTGAGTGGAGGGCGGGACTCTGTGTCTACGTGTGTGTGGTCATTTCTGTCTGCCAGTCAGTCTGTCTGACTTCCCAATGAAACAGAAAGTCCATAAATGACTAAAAACTCCCAGAATGCACTGCAGGTGGTAAATGTGACTGCTGATGGCTGTGGTGCAAAGACACTTACAAACGCTCAACTGCGCATTTATACACACATTCACACACTTATGCGTGGATGCACACACACACACACACACACTGGAGGCTAAAATACAGCCGCTGTAAAGGATGAATCGTTTGTCCGCTGCTGCTTTGGCAGGTCGTTACTCTGAATCTTAAGAGAGACCATAAACTCTGAACACAATGAACCGCAAACACACACACACACACACACACACACAGAATGACCTCTAACGAGCTGACTCTAATGTTAATCAGCAGATTAACACACACTGACAACACCAGAATCCCTATACACACACACACACACAGATATCTGATGCTCAGATGCTGCTCTTTCAAAGCTCATGAGCCTTGCTAGAGATCTCAGTTAATGATTTTTTCAAAGTTGTAAATGAAACAAAGATTATTAGAGTATGTTGTGCAAGAAAAGACTAACTCAGTCTTTCTACTTCAGAATTTCATGCTTAATTCAATGTGTTACTTGCTGTTTCTTTGCAATTATTTGTGAAATTTAATAGCTATTTCTGATTGAAAATTGTTTATTTGTCACCGTGTATCATTTAAAATCAACTTTGTTTTAGTTGTTTCTTCTAATATTCCTTATGAGAAATATAAATAAGTCAAATACGTCACTAGTTGTCATCCAGTACGAATACAGAGGCATAAAAATAAATGTGGCTCAGATCAGTTGATGAGAAATGATTGAGTTCATATTGAAAACTCAGTTACATTTTACAATAAGGTTGCATTTATTAGCATTAAACCCCTAAAAACTAATATAAAAAATACAAACACAACAAAATTACTAAAACTTCTATTAAAATAAAAATTAAAATGTAAAAAAAATATTAATAATTTTGAAAGTATCTCAGTGATACCAAGATAATACAGAAAACAAAACATACTCACACTGACTGAAAATTGTAAACAGACAGTAATTTATATTATATTATATCGTAACATATTACATATTGTAAACTTTCAAAATGAATTAAATGAATAACTTTTTTTGGTCCCCCTTTATATTAAGTGGCCTTAACTACTATGTACTTACATTGAAATTAATAATTTGATACAGTGCACTTATTGTATACATACATGTTTTTACTTTGTACTTAGATTTTAAAAATACCTACATGTAATTACATCTGTAATTAATTTCTGTAAATACATTTATAATTACACTGTTGACCCATCCCTTATACCTTAACCTACCCTTAAACCTACCTATACCACCAAACCCCTCCTTAAAATTACCCGCATTCCACCTCAATAGCAGCAAAAGTGTTTTGCAATATAATATGACCACGTTAAGTACATTGTACTTATTTTTTGATGTAAGTACATAGTAAAGGCCACTTAATATAAAGTGGGACCCTTTTTTTTCAGAATTAACAAGTTTAAAGGGATAGTTCACTTAAAAATGAAAATTCTCATTAATTACTCACCCTCATATCGTTCCAAACCTGTAAGACCTTCGTTCGTCTTCTGAACACAAATTAAGATATTTTTGAGGAGATCTGTGAGCTTACCTTCCATAAACCTTAAGGGAACTAACACGTTCAAGGCCTAGAAGGGCCTAGTAGTAAGGATATCGTTAAAATAGTATTTAATGACAGAATTCTTATTTTTGGGTGAAGTATCCCTTTAACTTTAGTGTCTGATTAGTTTTGTGAGATGCATCTAGAAAAAAAAAAAAACATCTTAATTTGCTCCTCATTTAATCTCAGTGCTGCCTAGAAGAAACAACTGAGATATTATTTAAATCTAAAATAACAACTGAGATCTCATTTGTGATTTCTGCTTCCCTATGAGAGAGTGTGTGTTTCCTGCAGGTATTGATCAGATATAGAGTGAGTTCACTCTCAGTGTGTCTGTGTGTGTGTGTGTGTGTGTGTGTGTGTGTGTGTGTCTGCTGCTCTCTAATGGGTCTCAGCTATTAGGTCGGTAGCGTTGAACCCATCAGAGACGCAGTTACCCAGCGACATGAGAGGAATCTCACGGGTCTCAGTCTGACCTTCACAGAGGACAAACACAGAGAGCAGAGTAAACCCTGCAGCAGCTGCTCATGATTATGCCTGAGAAAAGACAAAAATAAAGAAAACTCACTGGAACAGTCTGTACGAGTCAGAGCAATACTGCTGAAATACAGAGCTGCATATAAACCACCAAACTGAGCACTTACACAGAATCATGTGGCGGAAATGCAATTAGATATGTGGAATCACTGGCCGAAAAGTTAACTAAAGCTAAACTTAATTAAAAACATACAAATATTTTAGTTTCTTCAAAACTACAATAAACAATAGCTGAAAATAAATAAACTGCTGTAAAAGAAATGTAAAAAATATTTTATTTCAGCATTTTGTTTTAGTTTAGCTTAATGTACTAAAATAACTAAACGGTAATAAAAAATTAACAAAAACTAAATAGACATTTAAAAAAGATCAACAACTAATAACAATGACAAATGCAACAAAATTACTACAATTTTTACTAAAATTTAAATGAAAGTGAAAAATATAAAACTAAAAAGTAATTCAAAATATTGTTAAAAACTATAATGTTATTTCAATTTTACTAAAATAACAGAAAATAAAACACACATTGGCAACAGGAAGTTTATAAAAATGTATGTTATATATGTGTATATTAGATTAGATTAGATTAGATTATACATTTTTTAAATAAATATATACATTTATACCTTAATTTTTTAACTTAATATACATTAAGATGTAGCAAGTTAGTCATTTAATATCAAGATAACTACCTATATATGAGCAGATTGTGCATTTCTCTTGTATAATTGTATTATAAATTATAGACATCTCTGTCTGTATCTGCAGCCGGATCATAGTATGAGCCTGGTGGCCGTCATGCTCACTGACTTAATGGACAGGAAGTTCCTCCCACGCCTGCCACCGGCCAATCAGGAGGAGAAGGAAGTGAAGGCTGTGCGGGAGGTGGAGGCGTGTCTGCTCAGGTGGGTCAGAGGTCAAATCAGAATTACAGTGGAGATTGTGCATCATGTGCACATTTTGTGTGTATTTTATATTATATTCATATATTGAAGAAGAATTGATATGATAAATAATAAAATAAAAATACTAAAATTGAGCTTATACTTTAGAAAAAGAATTCTGCCAGTGGGGTTAGAAAAATGAACTTAATTTCCAGGGAAAACAAGTTATTTTTCTGACCCCTTCGGCAGATTTTTTTTTTTTTTTTTTTTTGTTAAGGTCACTTAATTTTTATATATTTTTTAGAAAACAAGACTTAACATCTTATGTAATTTTGTTTTAGTAGATTTTTTACTGAAAAACAACAAATATTTGTTTAGAATTTTTGTTTTGTATTGTTTAGTTTTTTCAGTAGAGTTCTTCAAACTTCTGGGAAAAAAATTGAAAAATAATATATTTAAATATATATTTAATATATATATACATTTTATAAAACAGACAGCTTTTGTAATAATTGCAGCATTAAATAGCCTATATCTGAGATTATTCAAATATTGTATTAGTAAACTGGGGCCTTCAAGTTTGAGAACAGCTGATCTAGAAGTGACATCAATCCATCACAAAAATGAATGCAACTGCAAAATAACTCTTTTTATGTATAAGATGATAACGGCACACCTCTCACTGAATTAAACATGAAGTGTAGTGAGATTATGTGTCTGTGTGGTGTAATGCTGTTTGACGTGTCTGTCAGTGATGTGAAGTGTTACACATGATGTCGTTGTTTGGCAGGTTCAGGACTAAACTGGTGGCATCGTTGGCTCGGTGTCGAATCAAACACGAGCTCCTGACACTGGACAACATCCTGCCAGAGAACATGCGGCACAGACAGGAGAGAGCGACACTGCTGCCGCTGTACGGATGGATCAACACCCTGCACAGCAGGTCATCAACACACACTCACTACATATCAAA
The DNA here is from genome assembly GCA_036247105.1 of Cirrhinus mrigala. Taxonomy (NCBI): domain Eukaryota; kingdom Metazoa; phylum Chordata; class Actinopteri; order Cypriniformes; family Cyprinidae; genus Cirrhinus; species Cirrhinus mrigala. The sequence goes on along the minus strand of CM070020.1, from coordinate 1,409,581 downwards.
TATGCCATTCCAGTACTTTAAATTAAATGGTAACACTAGTATAGAGAACAGTTCTCACTCTTAACTAGTTACTTATTAGCATGCCTATTATTAACATATTAGCTGTTTATTAGTACTTATTAAGCACCTATTCTGCATGACCATATTCTACATCCCCAATCCTACCCAATACCTGAACTTAAAAACTACCTTACTAACTATTAATAAGCAGCAAATTAGGAGTTTATTAAGGCAAAATCCGTATTTAATGGTTTGTTAATAGCGAGAACGGGACCTTAAAATAAAGTGTGATCAATTAAACCAGTGTTATTTTAGTATCACTGATATACTATTATAGCCTTTGTTAATATTTTGAAAGATTTTATTTTTGTATTTTCTGTTTTCACTTTAATTTTAGTTGAAGTTTTAGTCATTTTTATGTTTTTTTCTCTTTTTTTTGTCTATAGTTTTTATTGCACTTTTTAGTATGTCAAGCTAAACTAAATAAAAATGAGAAATGTTGCTTTGGCAGCTCTCTCATATAAAATAAGTTTTTTTTTAATATTTATTACATTTCAGTTAATATTTATTTTATTTCAAATAACTTTTTAATGGACTTAGTTTTAGTCTTTTTTTTTTTTTTAAAAATCTAAATTAAGCGATTTTACACTTTAAATAAGTAAAAAATATTTGAATCATAAGAAAAACAATTTAAAAAATCCTGTTTTCCTTAATAATTACGTTTTATTGTTCTGTCCCCACTGACACATTTTTTTTCTTATATGAAGCATAAACTCACTTAATTTTTATATATTTTATAAGTATTATAGTATTTTATATTATATATAATTATATGTTGTATATTACATTTTGTATTATAGATTTTTTATATTTATAATATTATTTTTATAATATATTATTTACATATATGTAACAATAATTAATATAATATAGATATATATTAAATATAATATTTTGTATTATTTTAGAAAACAAGACTTGATATCTCAAGTCATTTCTTAACTAAATGTACCTTGATTTAAGAATGTTTATATATTTGTACTGGAAAACAAGACAGAAATACTGAGGAAGAACATGATTTTTTTGCAGTGTGATTTGTGGGATGCTCAATAACACACTGCTGCTTTCATATCTGTTCCTTGTATTGCCATATGATTTTTCATCTGAGATTATTTATTGTTTATGAGGTAGAAAGAGGAGAATGTGTTTGTGTGTGTGTGTGTGTGTGTGTGTGTGTGTGTGTGTGTGTGTGTGTGTGTGTGTGTGATTTATGGTTCAGATGTGGCATTATTCTGCTTCTCCCCTGTTTAACCTCCATTCTGGGGTGACCAGTCTTATTTCACATTGTGTGTGTGTGTGTGTGTGTGTGTGTGAGACTGTAAATTTCACTTGTTGTAGACAGATCCAATCACCAGCACTGGAGGTCACACACTCTCTCTCACACACACACACACACACACACACATACTGATTTCTCCTCTCTATTGCGTTGCTCTTGGCTTACATTTGACACTTAATTTTGTGTGTGTGTAGTTTTGAGGAGGTCAGTGAAGTGTTACACACATCAGGCTTTTCCTGCGTTAAATCTGTTGGGCAGCTGGAAGGACGGACCTTCTGTAAGGATCCGCACTGCCACGACCTGCTGGTGTTTCCCAGCAGCGTGAAGAGCGAACTGACCAACACCAGATTACTGAGCGACGGCAGACTCGTCATACAGGTACACACGTCATCTCTGTGTGTGTGTGTGTGGGAAGGGTGCTGTTGTGCATGACAGTGAGTGTTGTGTGTGTTTGCAGGATAAGTCATGCTGTGTGGGCCCCTGGGCTCTGCGGCCCCTGCTGGCCGATGGCGGAGACGTCCTGATGACCGGCTGTTTCTCTGCGCAGACGGTCGCACACGTGGCTGCAGTGGCTGCGTCTGCGCACACACAGGCCGAAACACACACGTCTCAGTCAAAAGGTTGTGGTCAGAGCACAGTAATCGTGTGTTTGGGAGAAGAAGCACAATCACAGACAGATGAACTGCAGAACACACTCACCAAACTGGGCTGCAAGAGTAAGAGCTGATATTATAAATACACACACACTACTGAAATAATTGAAATCATTTGGTGAAGTGATAAGGACATGTATTGTGCCTGGAACTACTTTTGCTGTATTCTTTTAATAAATATATGTAAATAACACATAGTATAATATATATAATATAATATATGTGACCCTGGACCACAAAACCAGTCTTAAGTATCACGGGTATATTCGTAGCAATAGCCAACAATACGTTGTATGGGTCAAAATGATCGATTTTTCTTTTATGCCAAAAATCATTAGGATATTAAGTAAAGATCATGTTCCATGAAGATATTTTGTAAATTTCCCACTGTAAATAATTGTTGATTAGTTATATGCATTGCTAAGAGCTTCATTTAAACAATTTTAAAGGTGATTTTCTCAGCATTTTGATTTTCAGATAGTTGTACCTCGACCAAATATTGTCCTACCCTAACAAACCATACATCAATACACCCTTATGATTACACATACAAAAGACTAAACTAAACTTACACTAAAGGTTAAAGTCTTATTTAACATACAAATTTTAGTTCAGACATCACATTATAATGGACAATACGAAAGATGGATAAATACTCATTTTAAAGTCTGCTATAGGTCAGAATTAGGGCTGACCTTGATTTTTCTGGTCGACTAGTAGTTGTTCATTTTTAGCATTAGTCAGCTATTAGTCGCATATTTATTAATAAACCATATAAATCATAATAATGAGCCTTTGATTGCCTACAAAGCTTAAAAAGAGTTCAAGCGCATGCAAAAAAAGCTTGCCACAGCGCACTAGCAGAAGTAATAATTATGAATGTGTCAGGGAAAATCAGCAAGGAGACTGCATTAACGTTTTAATAATTTATTGATAAAGTAGCGCTTTCTTTGTTTTTGGGTTAAGAAATGATTCGTCATCCCCACAGTAGTGATGCACCTGTGTGCATGTTTCATACAGATTACATAATCTGAGAATATTTGTTTTCTATTTGAATTGGTTCATTTAAAAGTAGACATTTCACTCTCTATAGATATATTTTCATGTCTGTAAGACAAGTATACAAGGAGTTTAGAAGTTTTGCACTCAAGTTTACAGAGACTGAGACGGCAGAAAGCGCATCCTGTTTCATTATTTTACAAAAGCACAACGTTTCGTTGTTATTCTGAGTGCACACAAATAAACTTATTCTTTACAAATCTGAAATATATAGATGAGTGTTTGGTTGTCCTGCCCATTTTACTGTATTACCACATAGTCGAGCCATTAACCATCTGTCCACCACGGACTGCGTGACTTCGCCACCTTCTTGTGAATTTTTTTTTTCTGCAACTAAGCGACTTATAAAATTTTGGTTGACCAAGCCTCATCTCGTCGACTAACGGTTAGTCGACTGTTAGGGGGCAGCCCTAGTAAGAATATATTGTTTGACTGAGAAAATACATGCGCAAAATAATAGAAGAGAAAGCACTAGGATGCTGGTCACAAAATAGAGCTCAGCGAGTTAAAACAAATGAATCTGAATCTGAATGATTATTTGGGATTCTGCACAACACTCTGCTAACTAATATGATGCAGATATGTCTTTTAATATATGATATGGCTCTTATGATAAATTGTTTATGATGTTCCTCATTTGTAAGTTGCTGTGGATAAGAGCATCTGCTAAATGAAAAAATATGAGTATCATGTAAATATTGTGCGTCCCTGATTTGCTGTAATCTAAGCAGCAGGTGCAGGGGTTTGATTCCCAGAGAATGCATGAACTGATAAAAGTGTATATCATGCATGCAGTTTAAGTTGCTTTGCATAAATGTTTCTGCTGAACGCATGAATGTAAATGCACAAATGAGATCCTCCAGGACCACGATAGAGAGACACTGCTGAAGGTTTGACTCAAACATGAAGCATCTGCGTCTTTGCGTGTGTGACCTTGATATATTTCTGTAGTAAAAATGCTAATACACGTCTCCAGGGGTCCGAATGAGGAGAAAAAAACAGACTTTGTGGACATTCACTAAGACAATATGGCTCATGAAGGAACTAAATTATGTCTTAACAAAAACATTTTTTATTGTGATTATTGAGATGTTCATCATATCAATATACATATCAGGGTTAATATAATTAACTAAAACTAAAATCAAAATCGTAAAAAGAATAAAAAGAACATTTTCATTACTTGAAATAAAATAAATGTCAACTGAAAGTTTAAAAATGTATATATAATTTTTATTTCAGCTATTTCTCATTTTAAGTTTAACCCCCCCAAACAACTATTCTGTTTTGATGAGAAAAAAAAAACATTAAATACATGCTCATAATAACAGGGGTGGGGTGCTGGTTTGTCCTTGGTTAGAAAATAGAGGTCAGAGAGATTAATTTTGTTACTTAGAAGACAAAATAAATGTGTGTTTTTTAGATGTTAAGCTGCTTCCAGACTCTCTTGAGTCTCTGGACGTCTCTGAAGTGCGTCTGCAGAAGGTCGGTGTGGTGTTTCTGATGCCGGCGTGTTCCCTGTCTGCTGTCAGCAACCCTGTAGATTACATAATGCAGGAGAACAGAGGTACACACACACACACACACAACACATCATACTGATCACTGACTTTGAGCGTCAGTCACATGTGATTGTTCTGAACCGGTTTCAGACCCACGCCTCATGCTGGATCTGTCTCGGGGTTCGGTCTCTCCAGAGAAACTCCAGACGCTTGTGTGCCAGCAGAGGAAAGACCTGCAACGCGCCGTCCAGTGTGAGTGTGTTTCACTTTACCTAACCTCAAAAGTGTAGACACAATTAAATAATCATCTAAAATCATAAATCTGAATGAGCTGCAAAATATTACACTAAATAACTTCTACTACCTAAATATATCTCCGAAAAGAAATTAGTATTCGACTAACAAATACTAATACACTCATGACACTTGCTTACCATAAAACCATTCATTATCTAAATCACTTAATTACTTTCTCCAGGCGTGCCAGAGCATGAGACTTTTAGACTGCGACATCCATCTTATTCTCTTTAATGCTTTTATTTATAAATCTCTTTAAACAAAACTGACCAAGATTGAAATCTATTAATCAAACAACACAAACAGTATTTGAATCTTTCTAGATCAAATCCAACCACCATTTAAATCTTTCAGAAACAAAACTGACCGACATTCCAATGTTTAATTCTGCTAATCAAACAAAACCAAACAAACATTTAAATTACTTTCTAGAACAAAACCAAACAACATTTAAATCTCTTTCAAAAACAAAACTGACATTTAAATATTTTTGTAGAATAAAGCAGAATGTCATTTAAATCTTTCTAGAACAAAACCCAATAAACATTTTGACCTCTTAACGGAACAGAATCACCCAACTCTTTCTAGAACAAAACTGACCAAAATTTAAATCTCTTCATTAAAACAAAACCGAGCGAAATTCAAATCTCTTTTCTAGAACAAAACCAACCAATATTTAAATCTGTTAAATCGAACAAAACCAAGCGAAATTTAAATCTTTTTTCTAAAAAAAAAATCTCATTCTAGAACAAAACCGAACAATATTTAAATCTCTTAATCAGACAAAAACAAACAACATTTCAGTCTTTCTAGAACAAAACCAAATATTTCAATCTCTTTCTAGAACAAATCAGAACAACATTTAAATCTTAATTCGATCAAAACTAAACGAAATTTAAGTCTCTTTCTAGAACAAAACTGAACATTTAAATCTCTTAATCAGACAAAAAACAAACAACATTTCAATCTTTTTAGAACAAAACTGAACCAATGACTTTTAAATCTTCTAATCAAACAAAATCTGAACTTCATTTAAATTTCTTTCTATAATAAAACAGAATGACATTTATCTCTTAGCCGAACAGAATCATCGACACTGAAATCTCTTAATCAAAAAAAAAACTAAACATTTAAATCAAACCAATTAGGTGAAATTTAAATCTCTTTTCCAGAACAAAACCAAACAACATTTCAGTCTCTTAATCGACCAAAAACCAAACGACAAACTAAATCTTTTTAGAACAAAACCGATCAACATTTAAATTTCTTACTAAAACAAAAAACAAACAACATTTAAATTCCATACTAGAACAAAATTTATGAAAGAGCATTTTGTGAACGACGTATAAATAATGTTTTTTGTATTATTACAACGCTGAATGAACATTCTGTTAATGTTAATGGAAGACCATTTGTTAACAACTTTGAGAGAATCTTGCCAGGATGTTAGCCAAAATTCCCCATTAGCTGTGTTTTTACATTATTTGGCAAATTTCGGTTTGAATAATGAACTGTGGTACTGGATGGAAAGAAATATTGTGGTTTACTCAATTAAGTGTCATGCTTTAACCCTGGTATAATCAGCCTTAAAGGAGAAGTCCACTTCCAGAACAAAAATTTACAGATAATGTACTGTCATCCAAGATGATCCTGTCTTTCTTTCTTCAGTCGTAAAGAAACATGGACTGATGTGGTGCCCCGAGTTTGAACTTCCAAAATGCAGTTTAAATGCGGCTTCAAACGATCCCAAATGCGGTTATAAACAATCCCAGCCGAAGAAGAAGGGTCTTATCTAGCGAAACGGTCGGTTATTTTCATAAAAATAATACAATTTATATACTTTTTAATGTCAAACGCTCGTCTTGTCTTGCTTTGCCTGAACTCTGTATTTTTCTGGTTCATGGAAAGGGTATCTCTCATGTTGTCCCTCAACTTCAAAATTCACCATTTTACCTTTTTTATTAAGGGTATTTAATTTTCTTTGCATGTTCACTTTGCAAAGACTGTGTCGGTACTTCTGCAGGGTTGTAGGATGATTTTGAAATGAATTTTGAAGTTGAGGAAGAAAATACGATTGTAGTTTTTCGACATACCCTAACTGTCTTGAGCCAGAATACACAGAGTTCAGGGAGAGCAAGACAAGACAAGCGTTTGAGATTAAAAAGTATTTAAATTGTATTAATTTTATTAAAATAACCGATCGTTTCACTAGATAAGACCCTTCTTCCTCGTCTGGGATCGTTTACAACCACATTTGGGATCATTTGAAGCCGCATTGAAACTGCATTGTGGAAGTTCAAACTCGGGACTCAAACTATGGAGAAAAATCCTGAAATGTTTTTATCAAAAAACATAATTTCTTTACGACTGAAGAAAGAAAGACATGAACATCTTGGATGACAAAGGGGTGAGTACATTATCTGTAAATTTTTATTCTGTAAGTGGACTTCTCCTTTAAATGGCTGATTCCTTTAACACTACTGAACTTAACTAGTTCAAACTAATGTGCTAGTGGAAATTTAGTGATCTTTAGTGATCCCTCTATTGAAATTCATAATTTCTGTGATGATTTGTGTCATATTGATTCTGTGTGTGTGTGTGTGTGTGTGTGTGTGTGTGTGTGTGTGAGATCGTTTCATCAGCGGTTATTGAGCGTGAAGAGGCTTCAGCCCCTCCCTGCAGATTCCTGTTAACACAGCGTTAATTAACGGCCGGCGTGAATCGATTGCAGTCTGTCAGTGAACAGACAGTCATGGTCCTTTGCAGTGTGTGTGATCGTTTTGCTTTCGTGTGTGTGTGTGTAGTTCCTCAGGTTCGAGCGGTTCTTTACTCCACCTGTTCTGTTCACCCAGAGGAGAACGAGGAGGTGCTGAAAACAGTTCTCTCACAAACACAGGAGAATCACCTCACAGCATCGCCTTACAGGTGTGTGTGTGTGTGTGTGTGTGTGTGTGTGTGTGTGTGTGTGTGTGTGTGTGTGTGTGTGAAGTTACATCTCAAAGTTGTTTTCCCATGATCACAAATTATTTTTTTCTGTGTACATAAAAATGAAAAAGGAATTAAAAACAGATTGTCTTTTTGTTAATTCTGATCAAAAACTGTATTTTTGTGTTCCAGTTTCAGAGTGGCGACATCTAAAAGCTTGCCAGTTAGAATTAAATAAAAAGATGGTTAATATTGTTCATTTTTTTATGAGAATGCATTGTGCTAATAAGTATGGAAGCCCGTTTTCGCCACTGAATAAAAAATAAAAAAGGTAATTGCGACTTTTTATCTCACAATTCTGACTTTTTTCTGAATAATTGTGAAATATAAACTCACAATTGCGAAAAAAAAGACTGATATGTTCACAGAATTCTGACTTTATTTCCCAGAATTATGAGTTTAAATCACGCAATTGTGACTTTATTTCTCAAAATTGCAAATTAATATCTTGCAATTCTAAGAAAAAAAGTCAGAATTGTGAGATAAGTCGCAGTAACTTTTTTTTTTTTTTTTTTTTTTTTTTTTAATTCAGTGGCAGAAACGGGCTTCCATAAATAAGCTATGAAAATATCAATAATATCAAATAAATCACTGATGATTTTTTTAAAAACAATTTTATGTTACAATAAAAAAATAAATTTATAAATGTATTTATATTAATTATAAAGAATTCATTAATATTTTGTATATAAATATACATTAAATATATATATATATATATACAATTTTTGAATATTTTATCTGTAAGTGTCATGATTTTTATTTGTCATGTTTGACAATTAGACTTGCGATTTGATGATTAATTACTGCTTTATTTATTCAGAAACTATAGAATATAGCATCATACCATTTTTAATAATTTAAATACAAGTTAGATTAAATACTGATGCTTTAATATGGTGTTTCTTGAATAGGCTATTTGAAAGTCAAATGACGTGTTTCAGCACATTACGAACATGACCCAAATTGTTTGTGTGTTTGAGTGGCTGGATAGATTGAGCTAGTCATGATTAACCAATCAACTGTGTGCAGTGATAATTAGCACCGCCCCTCTCTGCCTGTGCTCCAATCAGCTGACGGTGAGCAGCTGTTGTTGAGTATAAAGCTCAGTGTTCAGTGAGGAACAGAGAGAGTGTTTGAAAGAATTGTTTCTCACATACAATCTCAGTTCTCTTATAAATCAGCTCTTATTTAATGTTTCTGCAGTAATTTAATTTCACCTCTTTTGTCTATTTTATGTGAGTTAGTTAGAAAAATCCCTCATGGGAATCCTGCTAAAAAGTGTTGAAAGACAGATTTGTTGAAAATTATTGAAGCATTTAGATCATTAGTAGGTGCAAATAGTGGAAAAGATTTTGGACACTGTCAGTGATTCTAGTGGTTATGTTTGTGATTTTGGAACAAAATTGCTAATAATGCTTATGAGATATGAAGGCAAAAGGAATCAAAATGCATGTTGTCACGTTAAAACAGCATCTTGTGTACGGCAAAAACTACAAACCAGCAGGGGTCTGTTTTAATTCCTTTTTTGTCCACCAACTGTGAACAGAGTCACTCTTGAAAGGTTTTCACGCTTGAGTGTTTTTGTTGATAAATCAGATGGTTTTCAATGACTTAAAAGAGAAGTGAGTGAAACTGAACCAGTTTCTCCCACACTGTATCAGCAGTTAAAAAGAAGTATCTCTCTTCTCCATTTTCACATTGCATTGCTTAAATCTTCATTATACCTTTTTATTTTGGTAAAAAACTGAAGGAAGGAAGAGCTTCACACTTTCTTGTGTCGTTGGCAACTGTTTTCATGAACTTCTCATTAGAAATCTGCTTTAATTGTGTACATTTAATTATTTAGCACACAATTTTTATCCAAAACAACTTGCAAATGAAGTAAACATCTGTCTAAAAACATTTGAAGAATGTTAAAAAAAAAAAAAAAAAAAGTTTTCAATGCATTTATAAGCAAACTGCAGTACAAACATTCAGTAAAGTGAGCCAAACTCTGTTTGTGTGAAGCGTGAACATATTTAAAACACCATATCATGAGCTGCATGTGTGTTTTGAGTGTGTATGAAGGCAGAATGCACATTCACTATGCATTTCAATTTACTCAGTTTAATAACTGCACTAGGCAATTTTGTGATTTGCATAATGTTTTGATTTAATTGTGCAGCCATGATGTGGAATACATTGGAGAAAGATAGAAAGTTGTTTCCTTCCCTCAAGTTTTTAGTGTCAGATAAACAAGTGATTGTGAACAGGTTGAACACTTCTCTGGTCTCTTTCTAATATTCACACTTATTCTAAGTGCTGCATTGTGTGATCGGATGGAAACACAGCAGTTCACAAAGATTCTGGTGTCATTTTATTGAAAGAAATATCGGCCATTTTTATGACAACAAAATGACACCATGCAGAATCCAGTGAGGCCAGGAAAGAAAATTATTATTTTTAATTTTAAGGGCAAAATTGGTCCCCTTTAACTGGTTTCCCAAAGGCAAGTTTTGTACTCGCGTTTCCATTACAGATTTGTGCAAAACTTTATTGATTTTATTATATGTCTTTTTTTTTTTTTTTTTAGTAAAAGTACTGCGAAATGATGACGTTTCCATTTAACCGATGTTATGCAACTAAAACTTAATGACTTTTTACATATGCCATGTGACCTGTAAATGTGAAAAAGCAGTTTCTGTTGCAGTTTTGCGAAATAATATTCCTAATATACCATTTTTCGAACTGCTTGAAAAAGCACCTAATGCAAGCGTAAAAACTTACGTATTTTCTATTCGCAATTTAACCCTTTAACTGTCACTCCCTATCTTGAACATAGACATGAAAATGCACTATCCAGAGTTTAATTTTTATTCATTTATGAATGAAAACATTTTGTAATATGATTTTGATATACAATTTCCATGGTAATGCAATGTCTGATTTTAAAATGGTTTTCAAAGGATGAATTTTGAGATTTTAAATTTTCAGGTGATATAAATAATTTCTTATGATATCTATTGTGTGATAGGTAAAAAGGCAACAAAGGAAGTCTTTTTGTGACAAAGGTCAGAACTACTGTTATGATATAGATTTTGGAGGTGCACCCTTGTCATAAATTAATCTATTACTTTTCCTACATAATTTGTAACACAATAGAGTGGTAAAATATCTATTTAGGAGTCTTAGACCTTCGCAATGATACATAGTTCCCCTTCGGGAACTCGAGCCGCGTCGAAACGCTATGGGAACGCCTCCAGCGTGACCGCGCTCTGAACACGTGTGAAATCAGACCAATGGAAGAGCGGGACGTCACAGGCGGGTGACGTCACAGACCAGGAAGCATAAAAGCACGTGCGCCAGAACGAACGGCAGCTTCTGTCTTTCAGCAGCGCTCTATGTTGTGTCTCTGTTTGTGCTTTTTGGTAGCAAGTTTGCACCACTTTCTTTTTGGCACAAATGTCTAAATCACTTAGAAAGAGCAAGCATTTAGATGAACCATGTTTTAGAGCGTGTGTTCCTCCCTGCCCTCGTTACATCACGGGTAGGGATACACACGCTCTATGCGTGGTTTGTCTGGGAGCGGAGCATGCGGCAGCAGCCCTCGAGGGGGCTGATTGCCCACATTGTGTGCAGATGAGTCTGCACACACTCCGCTCCCGGAAGGCTCTCTTCCAGCTGGGAGCCTTCAGCAGCGTTCCCCGCGGATCTGGTCCCGCTTCCGCCGAGGCGGGGCGGCGGCTGCATTCGTGGGGTTCGCAGCTGGATCTAGCGGAGGGTATGGAGACGGGTATCCCCCTATCTCCTGCCTCACCCGCTAGGTCCCCAGCCCGTCCTCTGGGTGTGGAAGCCCGCGCTGCGGATTCTTCCCCCCGGGGGACGGGCTCGACGCTCCCCATATCTTCCTCTGAGGAGGTTGATGTGGGGAGTGTCGAAGAAGTAGCACCACAGTTTCCCCAATATGAGGAGCTGCTGGAGGTGGTGACTCGTGCGGTGGCCAAGCTCAATATCGATTGGCCCCCCGAGTCAGTGGTTGAACCGCAGAGAAGTAAACTAGACGAGAGGTTTCTGCGGTCTCGCCCACCTTCAGCACGCCGGAGCCTTCCTTTTTTCCCCGATCTCCACACTGAGGTGTCGAGATCGTGGAATAACCCGTTCTCGTCCCGCTTGTTCATCCCCGCCTCCTATAACTACGGTCATGTGGGCGGGTTGGATGAGCGGGGGTACAGAGCAATGCCCCGGGTGGAACAGACGCTTGCCAGCTATCTGTCCCCCGCCGCGGCATCGTCTCTGAAGGCTCCGGTCTTGCCCTCCAAGCCGCTGCGAGTCACTTCAGCGCTGGTGGGTAAGGGGTACGCGGCTGCGGGTCAGGCTGGTGCGTGTCTGCACACCATGTCGGTGTTACAGGCGTACCAGGCTGACTTGCTAAAGGAGTTGGATGAAGGCGCGGAGATCAGTGATTGTGATATCTCTGAGCTCCGGAGGACCGCTGATTTGTCTCTCCGTGCCACTAAGGAGACCGCCCGTGCCATCGGGCGGTCTATGGCTTCCCTTGTGGCTGCGGAGAGACATCTCTGGTTGACCCTGTCCGATATGAAGGAAAAGGACAGGGTCTTCCTCCTGGACGCCCCGCTTTCGCCTTCTGGCCTGTTCGGCGACGCAGTCAATGCTGTCGTCGACAGGTACCAGGAGGCACGTAAGCAAGCGGCGGCGTTCCAGCGGTTCCTCCCTCGCCGCCGTCCAGCTCACGAGGCTGCTGAGCTGGAGCAGCCTCGTCCGCGTACCAGCTCCTCACACCGGGAAACACAAAAACAGAGCGTCGCCACCCGCACTCCTCCCCATCGAAGGCGGGTGCGCAGACGCTCTAGGTCGGGGGCCCCCGGGACGAAGCCCGATCTGCGGGTCGTGCTTCAGTCTAGGAGGTCCTCGGCCAAGCAGCCCTGATGGTGCGGGGCCGCTGAGGGTAGCCCCATCAGGGGAGTTCCGGGGTGCACCGCATTACTCGGTGTCCGGCTCCCCCCTGTGCCCTCGGGAGGCTGTCTTGCTCACCCTGCCGGTGATTCAGGGCGCAGCAGCCTCCGGCGAGCCTTCCCCTCAGTCTTTTCCGGCCAAAGACGTTCCAGAGCTGGGGAGCTCGCCACCCCGGCGGGGGTCTCAGGGTCCGCTAGATCAGGTGCTTCCTGCCGGGCAACCGTTACAGGACACCGGTCTAGCGACCCGTGTTACACCAGAGGCCAGTCTCGAGAGGCTGGTTCCCTTAGTAGATCATTTGGCAGCGTGGAAACTACTGCCCAATGTGTCTGCTTGGGTCCTGCACACTGTAGAGCGAGGTTATCGCATTCAGTTCAGCGCTCCACCTCCGCCGTTCAACGGGGTCTTTCCCACTTTGGTGGGCCCCGAGCAGGGTCTGGTAATGGAACAGGAAGTAGCTACTCTCCTGAGGAAGGAGGCCATCGAGGTGGTCCCTCCTCAGTCCAGAGAGTCCGGGTTCTACAGCCGGTACTTCATTGTTCCCAAGAAGGATGGGGGCCTGCGTCCTATTTTGGATCTTCGCCTCCTGAACCGCTCAGTCTTGCGGCTGAAGTTCAGGATGCTGACTGTAAGACAGGTCGTGTCTCAAATCAGGTCCGAGGACTGGTTTGTCACGATAGATCTGAAAGACGCGTATTTCCACGTCTCCATCCTTCCTCAACACAGGAAGTTCCTGAGGTTTGCTTTCAGGGGCGAAGCTTACCAATATCGGGTACTTCCTTTCGGCCTAGCACTCTCCCCCCGCACTTTCACGAAGTGTGTGGATGCAGCTCTGGCTCCCCTGCGACTCCAGGGCATCCGCATACTCAATTACATCGACGACTGGCTTATCCTGGCCCAGTCGGAGATGGTAGCGGTTCGGCATCGAGATGTCGTTCTCGCACACATGAAAGAGCTGGGGTTAAGACTAAACGCCAAGAAAAGTGTGCTTTCTCCAGTACAGAGAACCACTTATCTGGGCGTGGTGTGGGATTCGACCACGATGCAGGCACAGTTGTCTCCTGCTCGGATCGAGTCGATCCTCGCCGCAGTCATGAGAGTGAAGGAAGGCCGGTCACTCACTGTCAAGCAGTTTCAACGACTGCTGGGTCTGATGGCAGCTGCGTCCAACGTGATACCTTTTGGCCTGCTGTACATGAGACCCCTACAGTGGTGGCTCAAGACCAGGGGGTTCTCCCCGAGGGGAAACCCACTTCGCATGATCAAGGTCACGCGGCGTTGCCTTCGTGCCTTAGACATGTGGAGGAAACCCTGGTTCTTGTCTCAGGGCCCGGCGCTGGGAGCTCCTTGTCGCCGTGTAACACTAGCGACGGACGCGTCCCTCACCGGTTGGGGAGCGGTCATGAGTGGCCACCCTGCCCGCGGTCTGTGGAGCGGTCACCAACTCACCTGGCACATAAATTGCCTGGAGATGCTGGCCGTGTTTCAAGGGCTGAAACACTTTCTCCCGGACCTGAGAGATCGTCACGTGTTGGTCCGCACCGACAACACGGCGGTGGTCTCTTACATCAACCACCAAGGAGGTCTGCGTTCGCGCCCCTTGTACAAGCTGGCGCACCAGATCCTTGTGTGGTCCCAGGGCAAACTCCTCTCGCTGAGAGCAGTTTTTGTACCCGGGTATCTCAATGTGGGAGCAGACATCCTGTCGAGACAGGGGCCGAGGCCCGGGGAATGGATGCTTCACCCCGAGGTGGTGAAGCAGATCTGGAGAGTGTTTGGTCCAGCCCAGGTGGACCTGTTTGCCACGAGGGACAATGCGCAATGTCCCCTCTGGTACTCTCTAGTTCATCCAGCTCCACTGGGGCTGGATGCCATGGTACGGACGTGGCCGAGGCTGCGTCTGTACGCTTTTCCCCCGATCGCTCTGCTCCCGGGAGTTCTAGAGAGAGTGCGCCGGGATGGGGTGTCCCTTCTTCTAGTAGCCCCGTTCTGGCCAGGCCGAGTATGGTTCTCGGACCTGATTTCCCTCCTCGACGGCTCTCCCTGGGAGATTCCCGTCAGGAGGGATCTCCTCTCACAGGCAGGGGGTTCCCTCCTTCACCCCCGGCCGGAGTTGTGGAAGCTTTGGGTGTGGCCTCTGAGGGGGCGCACCTCTTAGCTTCCGGTCTCTCAACCGAGGTTGTTGAGACCCTACTCCAATCTAGAGCTCCCTCCACGAGGAAACTGTATGCCTTGAAGTGGAAACTTTTCACTTCTTGGTGTGGACGCCGCCAGCAGAACCCAGTTAACTGCCCAGTTGGCTCAGTGCTGGAGTTTCTGCAGGACCGGCTGTCCGCAGGGTTATCCCACTCCACCTTGAAGGTCTACGTGGCGGCCATTGCGGCCTACCACGCCCCTCTTGGTGGTCTCTCCGTGGGGAAAGACCCCCTTGTTACACGTTTCCTCCGCGGTGCACTGAGGCTGAGGCCTCCTGTACGACCTCGTGTTCCCTCCTGGGACCTGTCCGTGGTGCTTGAGGCTCTCTGTCTTCCTCCTTTCGAGCCCATTGAAGAGATTTCTGACTGTCATTTGTCCTTTAAGACTTCTTTCCTTTTGGCTCTTTCCTCCCTCAAGAGAGTTGGAGACCTGCAGGCCCTTTCTGTGGCCCCTTCCTTCCTGGACTTCGCTCCAGGCCTCTCTAAGGCTTTTCTTCACCCTCGCACTGGGTATGTCCCTAAGGTCCCTTCCTCTGCACCACGGCCAGTCGTACTTCAGGCCTTCTGTCCTCCTCCCTTTCGGGAGCCTGACCAGCAGAAGCTGAACTGTATGTGTCCAGTTCGAGCGCTGGATGCATACGTTCACCGGGTGGCTCCTTGGAGAAGGTCGGACCAGTTGTTCATTTGTTTCGGTCCTCTGAGACGTGGTCTCCCTGCCTCTAAGCAGACCATAAGTCGGTGGATAGTCGAGGCTATCCTCCTGGCTTATGAGTCTTCGGGCCTTCCTCCTCCCTTGGGGGTGAAGGCTCACTCCACCCGTAGCATGGCGGCCTCTAAATCCTTCCTTGCGGGTATCCCCCTGCAGGATATCTGTAACTCTGCGGGCTGGTCCACGCCCCTTACGTTTGTCAGATTCTACTGTCTTGACCTCTTGACCCCTGGTTCTTCGGTCCTTCCTAGCTCTTTCTAGGCAGGGACTTGGAGCTGGTGGCGTGGGCATCTCGTTCCCATAGCGTTTCGACGCGGCTCGAGTTCCCGAAGGGGAACGTCTCAGGTTACGTATGTAACCCTGGTTCCCCGAGGGAACGAGACGCCGCGTCTCGAGGCCAGCTTCTTGCGTCCCTGCGAGCGCTGCTTCTCTCTGAAGCTGCCGTTCGTTCTGGCGCACGTGCTTTTATGCTTCCTGGTCTGTGACGTCACCCGCCTGTGACGTCCCGCTCTTCCATTGGTCTGATTTCACACGTGTTCAGAGCGCGGTCACGCTGGAGGCGTTCCCATAGCGTTTCGACGCGGCGTCTCGTT